>BSBK01005534.1:207500-332500 GCA_027943335.1 Chamaecyparis obtusa
AGTAGGGGTGCTCCTCCATTAAGCGGGGAGTTATTTCTATTGCTTGTCTCTATTTTGGTTTTATCATACACTTATCTCTTTGGTTGTCCATGGAGGTGGGAACACCAAAGTGAGGGTTTGACTAAGGCAAACCTCTATATGGCCTTAACAGTTTTCATTGTCTTTGTGTGTGCAGGTGATGAACATGTACTCAAGTATAGGACCTCAAACTAATTGACATAGTCGGTAACTTCTCTATTCTATGCTAAGCAAGACTACAATGTGGCACTGACATCCATGTCGCACGCTGTCATCCAAGGTTGAGGGCTCCAAACTTGTCCGGTATGTAGTTTATATTGTGTATTTCCCATTTTTTAAGCCAAAATAGTCATATGTACTATAGTATATAATTTATCAACTCCTTTCCTTTTATGTCTTCCATGATCACAAAATATTCATATTTGCATTCTTGCCTTACTCTATCTAAAGTTATTTTGTTTCATTTAAGCCATCTTGTCAATTTAAGTAGATTAAGACTCTTCCCTTAGTTTCACATATCAGTATCATTGAGGTAGTGTAAGGAAGATTTTATCTCACAAAAGGTAGTGAATCCCCTACCCTAAAAGTTCTTTATGGGCTTCTAGGTTTTATTTTTGTTTTTATTGTGCTTTGGGGGTTTTTGTTTGGTTATTTCATTTTATATTTTTTCTTATTTGTGCTATCATTTCACGTGCTTCTTTGACTCTTCCCTTCTCTCAACTCCTTTTATGTAGCCCAGGTTTGCAATATATTTTCTCACTCCTTTGAATGGTTTTCATCTTGATGATGAATCACGAATTGTGATTCGAAATGTTGATGAATAAAAATTCCCACACAATCTAATCCAAAAGATATTCAAACAAAAATTTAGCATGGATTGCTGAAATATTTAGAACATAATGATGACATTAAGAATTTTGAAAATGTCTCTCTCATCTTGCTAGCCCAACGACTCTGTCTCTTTCTTGTTTTGCTAGCCAAATCGTTGTGCCTCTCACTCATTCGAGTCCAATGGCTCCTCCTACATCATCTCCAACTATTGTTTCTAATGGGGCCATCTTTGAGGGGCAACTAGGTAACTCTTCAATGTAGGGGATTGTTGTGCATCCTTTTTCTATCTCTAGGGGGCAACATGGGGCTTCTTTCCTTGTTCGCCCCACCACTTCATTGCCTAGGTTGGAGACTTTAGCTTGTGTTGACGCTTTTGGTGTTGGTAGTGGAGGGGTCTCTACCTTTTGGGTCAATGGGGTTCCCCTCCCAAATTCTATTGCTATTAATGGGAAGAGCTAGCCCATGCCACCAAATATTCTATTACTATTCATCCAAAGGTGAAAGTTCAACTCATTGCATGTGCCAAGACCTCTCCTGTGGTGGTGTGTTTCCTGGACTTGGTGGATAATATGGATTTCTACCAACATCATGGGTCGACCTATAGATTCACTAGTCTCTAGCTTTCTCTTTTGGATCTACTTCACTGGGTAACAAGTTCCTAGAAACCTTTAGTCTTTGACAACTTTGAGCTTTTCCCTTCTACAAAGAGGTTTCTTATCGTCGTATTTTCTTCATCTAAAGACTGTGATTTAGTGTTCAACAAGTTGTGGGTTTGGGGGAATCACTCTCTTTCAGCCAAACCGTAGAAAGTCTCCTTCAACCCATTTATTGAACCATTGAGTGTGCATCCAGTGTGGGTTCATTTCCCCAATCTTCCACTTCATTTTGGGAGATTTCCTTCTTTTAGGCCATTAGAAACACTATTGGCCATTTTTTGAAGGTGGATGAGGCTACAACTTTGTTGGGATTCTCTACTTTCGCTCACATTTTGGTATATGGATATCTCCACACCACTATTGAGGGATGTGGTGCTCATGGTTGAGGACAACCCTTTGATTCAATCACTGGATTATGAGGACCTCCTCTTTTGATGTCGGCATGGTTCTCTATTGGCTATTTGGAAACAAACTATTTTATTTTGTCGTAAATGTGTTGCTACTTGGTGGAAGGATGAAAATGATGATCATTTGACCATCTGAGCTTTTGATTCTCCCTCTAATTCTAACTCTGAAGGCTCCTTATAGGCTGATGAGATGACCCTAATTGGCCATTTACTAATTTTCACCAATAAATCTTAAGCAGATTTTAAATAAACACTAACATGCAAATAACCAGTAGATAGTCTCAAACAACCAGCAGATTTATTCATAAAACCAGCAAATACAATCTCATGAAATAACTCAAAAAATCTGGTTTTGTATTATACATCAGCAATACAATAACCATGAAATACAATATCCAATCTGAAATATAGAAAAGAACAATAAGACTGGATGAAAGGAACTTGGTAAAACAATGGCGAACCTTGAGTGAATCCGCACTGGGATGAATCAGGTTTCCATCCAATCCACCAAGAAATGCTAAAGGTTTCCGTCCTCAGATATCTGATTCGATAGCTGAAGCTTCTCGAATTCTCAACGAGAAATAATATCCATAAATTGAAGCATGCTGAATGAGACTCCAAAACCTCCTCTTATGGTTGCAGTTGTGACTCTTCAGTTTCCCCACTATGACTCTTCATATGCCCATTTCATTTCTTTATAATTTCACTTTAAGTCACTTTTTAAATAAATTGACCGTTGAGTTATAAAGTGAAATAATAAATAAAGTGAGGAATCGTCTGTCATTAAAATAGAGGCTCAAACGATGATAGCTTGTCGGAAAGCTCTCGACAAGATGCTCCAAGTCCACTACTGGAAAGCCATGAATTTTGAACCCTGTTGACTTACTATAAATAATAAGTACCCTAGAAACCTGCAGAAACTGCTTTGATTGGCCTGGAATCGAAACTACCTAGGCCAATTATCTCCTAGTGCACTACCACGCCACGGTTAGCCCTCTGGGCCAAGGTGAAAAGGCTAACAACACGACACAATATAATGTACCCCAAAAAGGGGACATTACAATCATCCCTTCCTGGAGATTGCTTGCCCTCAAGTAATCGGTATCTACATGTTGAGATCAAATACCTGGGTCCCAAACCAACCTCAGGGAAGCGGCTCCCCCAATCTATTGTGTGAAACTGACCCAGTCATTATGCTTTGATCCGTGAAGCCACTCAAACAATAACCAAACAGCAGCCCATATAATGTCAGGATCCCAAACCTTTGCAGGATTTGTCAAACCAATCTGCCCTGTGCTGCTATCATCTGTAAGGAAGGTCTCAACCCAATTGAGAACCTCAATCCAACTAGGACCTCCTGTGCCTCTATGATCATATGCCGGAGAACCCCAAACATCATGTCGATTGGTTCCAACAATGAGAACCAACCTCAAGTATGCCCCTCTGAATTGTAGTCTGAACCAGAAGCTGTGCTAAAGAGGCAAACTATCAAAACCATTGGATAAGGCTTCCACCTGCGATGCACTGAACTGCGCTACAGGAAACCCCAAATCAGCATAAGGACTCATTGACAGTCTCTCAATACCCGGAGTCATACAATGTATACCATTGTGTGAAAAATTCACACCAACCAGCATAACCAGTATGCCAAACTCGACAATCCCATACTGAATAGGTCCTACCCGATCAACATCATCACCGAGTGGTAGTGTAAAAAAAGACATATCACTCATCATGCCACAAGACACAACTACCTCTCCTAGATTGTGGGTACACAAACCATACTGCTCACCAACGGGGCTCATTTTGCTATGCCAACCTGGTAATCGAGGCTCCTCTCTGATGACTGTACCTAGCTCCTAGACCCTGCAACTAACATCGTCCACATCCTGGGGATAGGAAGTATCTCCGTCATCTAACTCAAAGAGGGGATTGTCAAATGTCCACTCGGTACTCATCTCAAAGAAGGAGTTATCCATCAACTAAAAGTGATCTAACTCATTACGAAACTCCGGATGACCCAAAGATCTTCTTGGACAACTGTCCAAGTCATAGGTTTGTTGTATGATATCAAGCTCCTGAATCACCTCCTGATAGAATTCAGACCTATCCCTGTCATCCTGCTCCCTGTATTGGCTAGAGACCACAATCTGATTCCTCACCTCTTGTAGAGTGATACGAGTGTGCTCCAAAGTGCTCTGAGTAGCACTAAGCTCCCTATTGAGCTTACCGATCTCAACCTCCTTACTCAACTGCTCAACATAATTCCCAGCAACCTGTAACAGGTGGTCACGGTCTGTAAGTAGTCTCAAATACTCTGACTTCCAATCCTCAAAATCTGTCCTGACTCCCTGTAAACTTGCAGTATAGGATCCAATCCCTCTGTTGTCTTGCCCTTGATCTCTCTGAGATGTCCTGTATAGATCATCAATGATCTGGTGAGTGCTATCATGGTGAACTAGTGCTGCAATAATGGCGTCATCACTAAATTTCAGCTGACTCTTTAAGACACACTTCTCATCAGTGTTACCTCAAGTTGCATTGCCAACTGGGTCATCCATATCTGTGTGATGCAAAAGTGAAACGCTGCTAAAGAAGTCACATGATTCCTCATTAGCAAAATCACTGAAGGTCTCCAACTAGTTACCACAACATATAACCATGGAGTTATCAAACTCTGCCATCAAGTCACCAAAGTGGAGTTCTAAATACTCACCACCATGTCCCGAAAGTGGGGAAATCTCAATTGTAATGTTTCTATCACTAGGCTGCCATCTATCTTCCCCTTGTTCAATCTTGCACACATGCCCCTGTGGCCATCCCTCCTAACATAAGAGACAAATATGTCCTGCACTCACTAATTCTTGGCCTATCATCGGAGATCCTACAGCCTGTAAGCCTAATGATGTTCGTATCATTTTTAGATAATGAACTCATGAAACTTTCAGCCTGAAGCTTAATTAATTCAGATGAGAGTTCATATGTCATGGGTGTGTTCCTTATTCCTCCTCTCCATAATGCCAACAATTCAGATTGCGATTGTTTGCATATGTCATAGTCCTCATCTAAGATCGAGGATAAGATAGTCATTATGCATTTCTTCACCTCATCTGAATGACGCTCCCTATAATTATCTAGGAGATACTGAAATAATTTCTGAATCATTTCATCATAACCAAGATGTAACACCTTACAGTTGTTGCCGCAGCAAAAATTGTTCTTGATACTAGAGTTTTCAGTCACATGCTGAATCTAGCTTGAGACTCCATAATTGTAAGCCATAACTATGATGCATAATTGTAAGGTGTTACATCATTATTGAAATATTGTGTTGAAGGTGGTGCCTAATGCTCTGCTGCTGCAACAACTACATACTATGATGCAAAATTAACTTCTTTAAGCCTTACAGTTGTAACAAAGAATCTAGTTATGTGACTGAAAACTCTAGCATGAGACTCCAAAACCTCCTCTTATGGCTACAGCTGTGACTCTTCATTTTCCCCACTGTGACTCTTCATATGCCCATTTCCTCTCTTTATAATTTTACTTTAAGTCACTTTTTAAATCAATTGACCGTTGAGTTATAAAATGAAATAATAAATAAAGTGAGGAATCATTTGTCATTAAAACAGAGGCCCAAATGAGCTCGGATGCCGATGTGTGATAGCTCATCGGAAAGCTCTCGATGAGACGCTCCAAGTCCACTACTGAAAAGCCATGAATTTTGAACCTTGCTGACTTACTATAAATAGTAAGTACCTTGGAAACCTCCGAAAACTGCTTCGATTGGCCTAGAACTGAAAACCACCTAGGCCAATTATCTCTTGGTGCATTGCCATGCCACGGTTAGCCCTCCGGGCCAAGATGAAAAGGATAACAACATGACACAATATAATATACCCCAAAAAGGGGACATTATAGCTGATGATGATGACCCCCCACAGTGATACTCCTACTAATTTGTCCTCCTCTAATCCAATGGAATTTACCCCACCTCTCATTGTTGGTGCAATCCCTTCTAGCCGTAGAAATGCTTCTCAAACTGCTGCTCCTCAGCTTCTCCAGCCTTCAACAATTGATGCATAGTATGGCCAATAGTATGTTCATGGTGTTGATGGTCCCACAATGGAGGCTTCACTATCATGTGGTGGGGACCCTACACTAGTACATTTGACCCACTTTTTAGACCAACATTTCTGACCAAGCTATAAAATGATTTTCCATGGTCGGTTATAGAAGGAAAAATTTGAATTTTTTTTTAATCTATTCCGTGTTGGTTGGAATTACGACCCTAAAGAGTGGTCGTAATTCCAACCAACACGGGAATATAAGTTAAAAAAAATTCAAATTTTATATATATATCCTGCATATTGACACATTTCATTTTATTTCATTTTGGCATAGTCCGCGAGAAAAGGAGTGCTGAAGGGGGCAGTATAAGGTGGGAAGCTGCACTACGTCAACACCGTGCGCCTATATGCAAGTAAGTTTGAATCAGTGGTTGACTATCATGGAAGTGCGGACCGATGAGCAAAAAAATCTTTATTTTAAATCTTAACCAGCTAGGGTTTTTGGAGTTTTTTAAATCTTACGGGTATGATAGACTAGTGTGTGTACAGATGTGAATGGTGTGTTAATAGTCTTTGTGTGATTTCTATTTTCAATATGTGTAGATGTTCCCTAGTTGTTTCCTTGGTGATTTTAAACACCTATTGATTAATTTGGCTTTATTGATTTTTGAGACTAGGTTAAAAATCTACACAAACCCAAAACATATAAAGGAGAAACTTACATTCCAGTTCTTTTTCCTTACTGCAATATCTTTAACTTATCTTTGAAAAATGATTATTTTTTTCACCCAGATCTATGTTTCCTCCATCTCGAAGGGTCTTTTCCTCCAGAGCCTCTCAAGTCTGATGTTGACCAAGAATGATAAGCCTACCATTTTTTTGAAGTGATCAACAATTTGCACTTGGTTAACGTCATAGGTCAGCGACATTAAATATTTCAAAGCTACCACCTGACATATGCTAACGTGAATCGTCATCTTCAGTACAATCCATGCAACATCCATCACGTTTGGGCACTGCATTCATACATGCATTACTACAGTCAAGTTATAAAATAAACCAAGAAAAAATGTGACATGTCCTGAAGGAATATCTTCATAAATTCATTTTCATCTATTGAATGCATTGAAGATTATTTTGAATCACTATTGCATGTGTTAATACTAGACAATAGTCGCTGTGACTACAAACTATGACTTTACCTTGAAGTTTTATTATGTTTCTCATGTAATTTTGATTGGATAAAGACTAAAAGGATTCAGTAAAATATTTGAAGGCATTATCACATGTTTTGAAGGTTTTGAGAGTCATTTAACATGACTGTACCCTCACACACAACAAATTAATGAATAGAAAACCCTCTTTCTAGCCCAAGTATATAGGAGTATGTATTGAGTTTTTATCATTGGCACAACTAGGATCATTTCTTATGTGATTCGGTATGATACTCCAATTGCTAAAATTGCCTGGCTTTTGGAAAATAGTGGAACAATAGGAATTTTTCACTTTCATCATAGATGTGATGATTCCTCTGGCGATCAAGTGTAATCCCCAAGTCATCAGTGTCGACAACCTTAAGAAAATCCAGCTTTGAACTTTGACATACTAATAATTGAGGAGTAAAGTTTGAACCCTAAGCCAGTTTAACATAAAAATCAATTGCTAAGAAAAACATTTTAAGCTTGGTTTATGTAGACCAGGCAGTGTTTTTTCAACATATTCAGTGCATCGATTATAAATACCTTTAAGAGATACAATCACACAAACAACTTACTCTTCTTGTTGGAACAGAACACAGAGCACTTAAAGTACTAGGATGGCTGATGCCATTATTATCATGTAATTGCACTTCAAAGTGTAAAGATGCCAAAAAGATGTAAAATTGCATTTTTATGCAATTATGGCCTAAAGGGCTAAATGAGGGTTTAGTAGAGGTTTAGGGAGTTTGGGGGATTAGGATAGGAACCTAAACCTTTTAAAAGGTTAAAGATGATGCAAGAAAGATTAAAGTGGTCGAAGTTGACAACTAGTTGTCAACTAGACAACAATGCAAACAAATAACTAACTGTAACAATCATATAACTGACTGTGCAGGTTAAAAAGAAGTTGAAAATCAGTTTGTAAGGGGATTTTGGTCGGTTTTGTATGTGAGTTTTATGGGAGAGGAGTCTTAGAAGTTGTGGGGAGGTGTGTATGGTCGAAGAAGACAATGTAATGAACTACCAAGCAATAAACTTTTAATTCTTTACAAACAGTCACTTATATGCTCGTAAAGACACAGTCTGGTGTTTATATTATTAAACTCTCTATTCAATCCAACATTGATAAGAAAAGAATTCATTGATTGGTATTATAAGTTTTGATCATTCCATGTACTGATTATATTGTTTTGAAGTCTTAAAATCAAATAATTTCAGTCCTTTTATTGATTGTTCCTATACAGTGGTTGGCGTGCAAACAATCTTTGTCTTGAAGAACCAATGATTTCCTAGGCTCTCCCACTTTATGTGTTTAATGTGACTTGTGGGAGAAGCCTTGCCTTGTATTACCTAGGCCTATAAGTGTTTATGCAGGGAAGGTGAAAGGAGGCAAGGAACAGTGGTTGTCCTGGGTGAAAGACACATGAAATGATGCACTAGACATCACCAATTATTGGCCTTGTCTTGTATTATTTGTCTTCCAACTTTTAAATTACATTTCTATTGCACTACTAATGTTGTTGAATATGAAACCTTCATTCCAAGTTTGTAATTTGGTGTTAACAAGGGAAAATGGTAACTGCAACATCACTACCAAGACATTACAACAAACTTGCAATTTTTTGCAAGTATAGTTTACAAACATTAGAAGTCTTGTGAAGAGTCTTGGTGAGTTTAAGTGCCCTTTTTTCTATTTTATGACTGAGAAATCAAATTTGGGGAAGAATCAGCACAGGCAAAGAGAAAGAGAAAAAAAGGTAGAGTATAATTTCAGGAACAAGTTAGCCCTTGGCCAGATCAATTTACTCACAATCTCATTGCCAAAGTGGCCAAAGACTGTTAAGCAGATAAAATATGGGGATTCTCTTTACCGTTGCAAATATTTGAAGGTTGTTGCACTTGGACGGATGTGTACCATTGTTAAGAGAATTGGACCAAGTTTGGCTTACCTCAAACAGGTGAGGCAGCATATGGAAAGGTTGTCATCTATTGACCCAAATACCAGGACTATTTTGATTTGTGGGTACCCTAATGTTGGCAAGAGTTCTTTTATTAGTAAGATGACTAGGGCGGGTGTGGATGTGTAACCTTATGCTTTTACTACTAAGTCTTTTTTTGTCGGCATACTGATTATAAGTACTTGAGGCATTGGGTTATTGATACCCCTGGTATTTTGGACCACCCCTTGGAGGATAGGAACACCATCAAGATGCTCAGTATTATTGCCTTGGCTCATTTGAAGGCGGTTTTTTTGTTTTTCCTTGATGTTTTGGGGTCCTATGGTTATAGTATTGCGCAACAGGCAACTCTATTTCACAACATAAAACCTTTATTTTCCAATAAGCCTCTTATTGTAGTTTGTAATAAGATTGATTTGCAACCACTAGAGACACTACCGGAGGAGGATTCAAAATTGGTTGTGGAGGATGCAACCACTAGAGACACTACTCTCTATGAGGTCTTTGAAGGAAGAAGGGGTGATTGCGATGAAGAATGTGGCATGTGAGAGGTTGGAGTAGAGAGTGGAAATTAAGATGAAGTTGAAGAAGATCAGTATTTGTCTCAATAGGATTCATGTTGTAATGCCCAAGCTGCGAGATGGGAAAGAGAGGCCCCCTTGTAGGATTCATGTTGCAATGCCCAAGCGAGTTGCAATGACCAAGGAAGTTTGACAAGAACAAGGAATATGGCTTAAACAAAATGGGAAGACATCTTTCTAGCCTGGGCCTGGATCCTTCTGCAATTAGCTTCATAATAAATGAAGTACATGAGAGCTAAGCAATTAGCTTCCCAAGAAAAATCTCATAAATGAACTATGTGTACCCCAATTCATGTGCCCTATGTGTGTACCTAAATGATATATTTGAAACAACAAGGGTAAGGCTTAAAGAAGTTAATTTTGCATCACAGTCTGTAGTTGTTGCAGCAACAGAGCATTGGGTGCCACCTTTAGCACAACATGATCACTAGACAGGTCTATATGTTTATGAAGTTTGGTCATTGTGGATAGGTGATCATATTGTGTTGAAGGTGATGCATGATGCTCTGTTGCTGCAACAACTACAAACTATGATGCAAAATTAACTTCTTTAAGCCTTACCCTCATTGTTTCAAATATAACATTTAGGGACGCACATAGGGCACATGAATTGCGTTACACATAGTTCATTTATGATATTTTTCTTGGGAAGCTAATTGCTCAACTCTTATCTACTTCATTTATTATGAAGCTAATTACTGAAGGATCCAGGCCCAAGCTAGAAAGATGTCTTCACATTCTATTGTTGCACGTGCATTCTCGATTCAGAGTGGGAAAATCTTATTTTGGATGCGAGGGAGAGAAGCCAAACACATAAAGAACATGCACATAAACACGATAGCTGAGAAACATAACTGTAGGCATCATGGTCACAATTTTTTGGAGACACAACATAATTGAGTGGTATACCCAGACGATGCAAAGCAACCACTACTCCTTCGGTTCTAAGTTGACACCGCAGGATCCAAAAACCATAGATTAGGAATAAATTTAGAGAGTGGAGGAGGGCCATAATGACCAAAATAATATAAGGTCCTGTATTATTTTGGTCATTATGGCCCTCCTCCGCTCTCTAAATTTATCCCTTATCTATGGTTTTTGGATCCTGCAGTGTCGACTTGGAACTAGAGGAGTAGTGGTTGCTTTGCATCGTCTGGGTATACCACTCAATTATGTTGTGTCTCCAAAAAATTGTGACCATGATGCTTACATTTATGTTTCTTAGTTGTTGTGTCCCAAGACCCCTTATGACCCTTTACGATCCTTTACGATCCCTAAGAATACATCTTAGAGGGCTTAAAATGTCGTAAAGGGTCATAAGAGGCTCCTAGGAGGGGCCAGATGAGCTTCCACCTTCACGTGATTGGCCCTGTTAAGTACATAATGTTAAACTATTCTCAAAACAAAGAGAAGCTCAATAATTTAAGGAGAAGCTCAATAATATAGAGTGGCTATATACATACAAGGTTTCCAGATTGAGTACTAGTGTAGAGATGATGATTCAGTAACCTACGCCTATAAAACCTTCACAAATATCCCTTCTTTGGCCTTCACTCATACCTCTTCTCAGAATCTAGAAACTTTGGATATTGTTTCTCATCCATGCACGAAATGTGCTAGTGATCATTTGGTTAGTGCTTGATAACACATTTGACATCATACCTTTTGCTCCTTGCAGGTTTTGGATCATACAAGAGCATACTGGATCACACAAGAGCATACTGGATTTAATTCATAAATGCAAACTTTGAGAAAATAGAGTTGTTAATGTTTCGCCTACCTTTTCTGAAAGTGTAAGCCCCAATGCTCGTATAAAAATCTCAATGATGAGAATCAATGATGAGGAGTTATCATGATGGCAATGGTTGGAGTACCTTGTATTCAACAGATGTTGGCAAGCAATCCTTCTTAGTTGTTGTTGTTTTAGATTAAAATACATACCAACAACAACAGTTAAGAAGGATCGCTTGCCAACATTTGTTGAATAATATAGAGTGGCTATATACATACATATGAGGATTTTTATACAAGCATTGGGGCTTACACTTTCAGAAAAGGCAGACAAAACATTAACAACTCTATTTTCTCAAAGTTTGCATTTATGAATTAAATTTTATTTTGTATGTGAAATTTTGGGAGTTGCATTTGAAACTTACGCTAAATAATGTAAGTTTTAATTTTCAATTTTCATTACGTTGTCATTTTTTATTGTGCCTGGCCAATATATATGTATACATATATACATATATATGTATACATATATACATATATACATATATATGTATACATATATATATATATGTATACATACATATATATACATACATATACATATGTATACATATATATGTATACATATATATATATATATATATATATATATGTATGTATACATATCTATATATATGTATGTATACATATCTATATATATATATGTATCTATATATATATATATAAGTATATATATATATATATGTATATCTATATATATGTATATATATATATATATATCTATATATGTATATATATATATATATATATACATACATATATATCTATATATATGTGTATATATATATATATACATACATATATATATATATATATAATATATATATATATATATATATACATACACACATATATATATATATATACATACATATATATCTATATATATGTGTATATATATATATACATACATATATATATATATACATACACATATATATATATATATACATACATATATATATATATATATATATATATATATATATACATACATATATATATATATACATATATACATATACATATACATATACATATATATACATATATACAAATACATATACATATATATATATATACATATATATATATATATATATATATATATATATATATATAGTTAAATTAGACTTACTATCCAAATTGGACAAATTATTTTTGTTGTACATGGCACGTGCAGTCAAGTGTGTCTCTAAACATTGTGAGCTTTCCATATTCTTTAAATTTTCTGTCACAATTTTATTTGTCAAAGATTAAATTAGGGATTAAGCATTTTCTCACAATTTTATTCGTACATTGATGAGAATCAATGATGGAGAGTTTTTAGATTCTGAGAAGACATATATGCAGTGGAGGCCAAAACGGATTTTTGTGGAGATTTGCTAGATGTGGAGATTTGCTACAGTGGCTATATACATATGAGAGTTTTTAGATTGAGTACCAGTGCAGAGATGAAGATTTAGTAACCTACGTCTATAAAACCTTCACAAATATCCCTTCGTTGGCCTCCACTCGTACCTCTTCTCAGAATCTAGAAACTTTGGATACTGTTTTTGATCCATGCATGAAATATGCTAGTGATCATTTGGCTAGTGCTACTGATGAAGAATATTCCAACTTCTATCATTCACTTTCAAAGGTTTGTCTTAAAGGATGTAATTTTGTACTAGTACCTTGTATTCAATAGATGTTGGCAAGCGATCCTTCTTAGCTGCTGTTGTTTTATAAGGTTTGTCTCAATCCCAATAGGTTGTAGTTTCATTTTCTAGATGCGTAAGTCAGAGGGGGCTTACAATAATAAATCAAGTAATGTTGTTTTGGATACGAAGAACACTAGAAAAATTGAATCAGTAGAGGGGAATGAAGAGGATATTGATGCTCCGCTTAGCCGTTACCTTAGAAAAATGAGTAAGAAACCAAAAAAGAAATGATTGTAATTAACATTTTTTGCTAATGAAAGAACGTTGTCTTAATGGATGTAATTTTGTACTAGTAAATGTTGATGAATGATGTGTTAATGAATTATTCATGAATGTTGTGGGTTAATGAATTTTATGTGTTAATGAATGTTATCATGTGATTATAATGATTGAATGTTATATTTCAAAAATGGATGAATGAATGAATGTTATTAGATGTTAATGGGGAATTTAGAGTGATGTTAAGTGGGGGGGGGGGCTTCACATGGTTGGCCTTGTTAAGCAGAGAATATTAAACTATTCTCGAAACCAAGTGAAGCTCAAACTAAACCAATGATGTAGATTCAATGGTAAAAAACACCTACTTCTTATTCCATATTATTTCTCATTCACTTTAAGAAATATTTTGCTTCTTCAACATGTTCATCAACCAATCTGCATCACCATGTTCATCAAATTAGATTTATAGATAAGAGATTGAATGGGGAATTTTTATAAAGCACTTACCTTTAAGCCTAAAAATCTAGATGAAAAATTATTAGCTGCCTTTGAATGACTCATTCTCATGTTTCTTCCTACCCCTTTTACTTCCTACTACCTTGTCTTAGGTAGCTGCCTTCTTATGAGTTTTTTAATTGATTATGAATGATGAAGTTTTAATTTGTTACCGTTAAAGTGTGTTGGTAACAAGTCACCTTGTAAATCTTGCATTTTGTATGCTTTGCTGGGGAATTTCATTTGTAATCTTAGGTCCTAGCCAATGAATTTTTAGTTTCCTTGTGTATCTGGAAAATTTGGAGTATCTCTTTCTTTCCCTTTGTATCTCTTTCTTACCACTATCATATTCACAAGACCTCATACTCATTCTCATGTTTCTTCCAACCCCTTTTACTTCCCTACTTATTGAGAAGAATATTCAGCCCCAAAGGTAAAGGTTGTCCTTTGGTTCCTTTTCTTCGGATATGGGTCTCACAAGCAATTGTGCACATCATATATAATTTACTTTAATCAAGTTTTGGAGAAACCCATCTTGCACTCCTGCTCTCTCTAGATTTTTTAGTTAACTGTGTTTCAAATAATTTTATCAACCATCTTGGAATGATATTTTTGTTGTGTAGATTGATTCATTTGATTCTGTAATACAATAACAAACACTCGTTTTAACTATGTAGATGTTGTGTCAGGTATTTACTTTCAACTAATAACAAGATATCCAACCATGACAAAGGTTAGTAACAATGTAAACCTTTTGTGAGTAGTTGTTTTATAATCTTCGTATGAAATTTCTTATATAGTTGGTGAGAAGCAAATGTTAGATCTCCATCATTTGCATCAGTCAAGGTTTTATCTATTTTACACAGAGGAGTTTGTATATTTCTTGTAGAAGTAGAAATGGATTTCTTGATAGGGTTCTCCAGGACAAACACACCATCGACAAAAGAATAGTATGTTTCTTTTGCCTTTTCACTGCTTTTCTTTTCCATCGCTTGATGAACGCATCTCTTTGAATTCCTATTGGCTTTGTTTTGTCCTTGTTCTTTTTATACCAAATGGCTATTTTATCATAGAATTGATGATTTTTCTCACCCACTGAAGGCTATGGGAAAGAAATCAAGCCATTATCATTATGATTTGTTAGCAATATTTTTTGTGCAAACTCTACATTTTTTCCCATCAACATTGTTTACTCCATGACACCATGTGTGCATGTGTGCTAATTTAAAGTTTTAATTATGTTTTTGTTCATCTTTAATGTTCAGTGTATCATTTTTTAGGGTTGTCTCTATTGACTAGAAACCACAAACTTGCTTAAATATGCTCACCTCGCAGGGTATTCTAAGCATGGTTTGGTGATCAAAGTTGAACTCCTCATGTGCGTTGTCAAACAGGGCTCAATACAGAAGATGACTAAGATAAATAGGAAAAACAAATATAGTAAAAATACCTTATGCTAAAAGTAAATACCTTATGAGCATGAGCTCACAATGCAATGGTAGTTGTGAACCCTTGTGAATAGGGATGTCCCGTGTTTGAATTTGTGGAGGGACAACGTGAATTGATGGGGAGGTTGACGGAACCTAGCTACGCAGAGCTCGAGGCGTGGAAAGTGGCGTAGATGGCATGGTGGTCGAGATGTGACAAGCGGAGGACATGATCGGTAGATTGGCGGTCGTGCAGCATGGGAGTGTAGTTGCATTCAATATTCATCAATACCTTATATTTTAGTCTTATTCATCAATACTAAACATAATGTAGGCTAGGACATCCATTCAATTTCGAATTCCAATCACTATAATATATTAATAGATTTGATAATATATTTTATTTTAAAATAAAAATTGAATTTGTTGTCACTTTTTCGACAGCCAAAGAATATACTTTCGACAAGAACACTATACAGTCGACGAATATTCTGACCATACTCATCACACTATTTTGACAACCATGTCGACCGAAATAACTTAATTTCAACCAACATTATATTGTTATTTTGACCAACATTGGTTAAATAGATGAAAGGTATGCCGGATAATTCTTCTAGATTGAAGTGATTATTTCGACGGCAGATCGGTCGATAATTCGACAACTATAGAGGTCGCGTTTTCGACAAATATATTATGTGTTGAATAAGCAACGAGAAAAGTTTGACAACAGTTATGGTCGTTTGGTCGACCAATTTTCATCAAAAAATTGACTAATCGTCGTCGAAAATCAAGCTAAAATTTACTAGTGCTAGTGATAGTATCGCTTGGACGGTTGTTCGCCAACGAAGGAAGAATCGCACTACCTCCCTTTCTCCTCCCCCCTTGATGATTGAGTTGGCTTCCCACTCTTGATGTGGGTTGCTAGATGAGCTTTCTGTGTGTTGTTAATGGTTTGTTCTTGAACTTGTTGTTAATTCCTCACTTGCAATAGCCCTCACCTCAGTTTATATGTTGTTGGTCTCTTGAAGCCTTTTGGTTGTAGTTGTGTAAGGGTCAGTCCCCTTGTTAGGTTGCTGAACTTTTAAAAAAATGCTTCTAGAAGATAACTTGGACGTTAAAAACTCTAAACTTTGGAAAAGGGTTTCACATACTACATGTTAGCCTAGGATTAATTCACATGGCTTGCAACTTTAGATATTTTTCTTTACCAAGATAACTTTTTGAAAGAAAGATTGTTGGCTTCAAATAAATGTATTATTTGCCTTCAAGATGAAGAATCTAGCAGACATCTTTTACCTGTTTTCTTCAGTTTTTATGGTGTGATTTATTAGAAATATTATGGAATGATGTTAAGGCTATCCAAAACTCTCTTGTGAATCATCCACAAACTTCTTTCAAGATAGAAGCCCTTAATCTTTAGCATGATATTCGTCCTAATTTGATATGTTGGAATATTTGGTAGAAGTGAAATCATAAAATTCATAATGATATAAGGCATATAAGTTAGGTTGGGCGTAGAATAATGGTCAACCTTAAAGGGACTTGCTAGGTTTGATTCAAGATTATTAACCCAAATCTTAGTGGGAATTTAGAGTTTTGGTGAACTTGATATTTTTATTATTTTTCCCTCTCTTGCCTCTTCCATAAAAACCCTCGAGATTATCAAATGACTCAATAGGAATGCCCTCTTCTAGGCTTGGTTAAAATTAATGTTGACAGAGCTTCAAACAACTTTTTTGAAAATGTTTTTGATTAAGGAAAAAATAGGTTTTGAAGGGACCCAAAACACTTTACAAAAGGATTACATAAGATGTACCATTAAATCTCACCAAAATAGAATGAGACAAAACCACAATAAGGGTTTTAATAACATGCTCCCCACAACCTGAAACAAAAGGCTACTCAAAAAAGTCAACAAGCAGCCCAAAAAACCATAGAAAAGACCAGAGAAAATTCCAACCCAAATACCCACAATCGAGAACCATCAAGATTTAACTTTTGCACTGCTCTTGTGGGAATGAAGAGTCATGTCAAAAGAGGGTGTAGACATCTTGGATTTCTTTCCCTTCACAGTAATCATGTCTTCTTCCACCTTAGCAAGTGCATCCTACCAAACCAACAAACCCATTGCTAGAACACCATCATCTTGGGAAAGAGTACCAACTGAGAGAACACCCATATTTCTCTCTACGGGCACAACATCACCAAGTAACCTGCCAGAAATTATAGCCATAGCACTATCAAAGGAAGTAGACACCAAGGGCCCATTTCTACACACATTCGAAGAAGCACTATAACTGGGAGTAGAAGGTTGAGTCGCATTCCCACTCACATTTGGGGGGACAACAAGCGACAAACCAACCTCCACACTCTCACCAACAGAAACTAAATCAGCCTAAGATGAGGCCTCAAGACACGCAAAATCCTGTGCAACCACCTGTGAGAAACTTTGATCATATTTTTTCTCAATCGTATAATGTTGATCTGAAGCACCATTCCACCATGAACTCGACAATTTCTTTTTTCTCTAAACCACATTGAGAAACTACATGATTAGTCTTAAAACATCTTCTGCATCTAAAGGGAACCCCCTCATAGTCCAAAATTTGAACCCATTTTTACCCTTCGAAGAGTTAATCACAATCTCAACAAACAACCCTTTAGAGACATCCATTTCCACAAGAATACAAGCAAAGGTGGAACAAAAAACATTAGTTGAGTCAGCATCAATCATCAAAAAGTCTCCAAGTGCATCTCTCAATTCTGCTAAAAGATAATCAACCCAAAGATGAAGGGGTAGATGAGGAAGCCACACCCAAATTGGAATGTTATTAAACTATTCTAAGGAATCTTATTAAACTTTTTTGAAAATGTTGGCATATGGGGTGTGAGTTAAGTTTTGGTTTGCAAGTAGTCTTGGTGATGGTTCAATAATTTTGCAAACACTATAGCCATTCACCAAGCTCTTTTACTTTTTTTATTATTAAAGCAACAAAACAAGGGTGTTTCCCCTTACAAAACCACAACCTGAAGGTGTAGAAACAAAAGAAAAATACGAGGTCAAGAGAAGACCATTAACAACAAACTAGCACCATAGCTAGTGACCCACATCAAGTATGAGTAGGCGACTCACCTACAACTTTGGGAGAAGGGTGAGAGATTGTAGAGTGATTCTTTCTTCGTTGGTGAACAATTGTCCAAGCGATACTATTGGAAGTAGGATTCCCAACACAAGAAGATGGGAGCCCCGAAGAGAGGGAATCGGGATTGTCAACAAGACCAGAGTAGTGACAATGCTCAGTCACATCACCCACATGCTAAAGAAGATCAGGAGCAATAGAAGATGGAGAAGAGTTAAAATTGTAGAGGGGCCAAGAGCAGTAGCAATCAGAGCATCACCAGAGGGGTCTAAAACAACAACTGGAATTGTATCGATTGGGATGAAGTCAGAGAAGGAGAAACATCACCTAGGGGGGACAAGATCAATTTGAGGAGATTCATCAATGGCCAAGACAGTCAAATGCAAATCATTTGCATCCTTCCAGCAAGTGGCAACACCCTTATGCCACGAAAGAGAACAATTAGTGGCCTGATGACCAGTAGAGAAGCACCCACCTACATCTGAAGGGGAGGCCTTCGAAATCTAGCCATTGGGTCATGGCCTATCCCCAACCATGAGAGCCACATCACCTGGAAGGGATGTGGAATTGTCAAGCTCAACCAAGATGTGAGCACAAGTAGACAGACTCACCTCACAAGTAGAATGACCAATAGAGTTTCCTGAGGCCTCAAAGCAAGAATCCTCCCAAAAATGAAGTGGAAGATTTGGTAGACGAACCCACACTAGATGCATACGTAGCAATTCAGTGAGAGGGTTGAAAGAGACAGTCCAAGATTTGGCTAAGACGAAATGATTCCCCCACAACCACAACTTGCTCAAAATAAAATCTCGTTCATCCTCAAAAGTAGAAACAACAATGAAAAAACCTTTTGTACAAGAAAAGAGCTCAGTGTTACCAAAGACAACTGGTTTCCAAAACTCTGAGACCCAACAGAGCAGATCCAGAAGGGAAGGCCAGAAATAGGCAAATATACAAACCAAACCACATTGTTGGTAGAAATCAACATTATCCACCACTTCTGAACCACGAAACACCACAAGGGAAGTCTTGGCACAAGAAATGGGACGAGCTTTCACATTTGAAGGAGCATATGAAGTAGCCTGAGCTCTTTTACATGTTAAGCAAAGACATTTTACCAATATTATTCTAAAATCTACAATAAGATCTCGTTTGATCATTTCAAAAGATAGTCCTCAGTTCAAGCGATGGCAATAGGATGAATGAAAGAAAGACATCAGCATCATCATTCATGGTTTCAATGTTGTTAAGTAGAATCATACTAGAAGGGAAGGAAATCAATTTGTTAATTTTTTTTTGGCTAAATTAGCTTCTAATTGTAAAGACATGAACATTGATACTAGAAATGACCAAGATTTCTTATCACGGATATGAATAGACACTTTAGAAATTTTGCAAATGTTGATCGCAATGTTTCTCAAGTTTTTTTTATTATTGGTATTGTGTTTCAACTTTCTTATTGCTTTATAAATTCTTCTAATGTTCTTGTTTATTCAACCATGGTTAACTTTGATAATACTATATTTACATAGTTTTCTTTTTAATCTATTTTTTCAACATGAGGGAAAACATTATTTCTAACACTCAAAAAATATTTATAATCTTATGGAGAACAAATGCTTATGCCCTACTTATAGGGTTTGGAGGTTTCATTATCTCTTGTTGATCTATTTTAAGTCCATCTAGATTTTCTTAATTCTCTAGAACTAGTGTTCCATGAGTCTCTTTAAGACAAACAAACCTACTTTGTAATCAATAAGTTCTTAATATATTTTTTACCTAAGTCTTTGAAACAAATATTTTTCTCAAGCTATCGAATACACTTCATGCTTGACCCTTGAAAGTCTTAGTCAAACATTTTGTTATCTCTTGTTGATCTATTTTAAGTCCATCTAGTTTTTCCGAATTCTCTAGAACTAGCGTTCCATGAGTCTCTTTAAGACAAACAAACCTACTTTGTAATCAATAAGTTTTTAATATATTTTTTACCTAGGTCTTTGAAACAAATATTTTTCTCAAGCTATCAAATACACTTCATGCTTGACCCTTGAAAGTCTTAGTCAAACATTTCGTATATAATACCCATTGATACAACTACAAAAGTTAATAGTAATTTACACATGGTGAACTAATTGCAACATGTAAAATGCTTCTCCCATTACACTCTAAATTTTTTGTTTTTATTAGTTATTTTGTGTTAGGATAATAAGCAGAAAATGCAAATATTAACAAACAAGAGAGAACACAATAACACAGAATTTAACGTGGTTCACCCAATCCCTGGGCTACGTCCACCAACAACGAGTCCAATATCTTTATTATTATCTAGTGATTACAATCTGAAACCTGCAACTCAATACCGCCACAGGAAGCTACAATAATCCCTCATACATTCAATCTCAAACCCTAAGACCTTTTTACAAGTATTTTTGACATAATGAAATTAGGGCAAAAATGCTCCGACTAATAGAAAATAGATGGCCGACACTTTACAATATTATTAAGTCATTCTTAGCGTCGAGGGGCACTGCCCCTTGACCCCATCAGGGGCTCTACCCCTTGACCCCGCCTGGGGCGCTGCCCCAAGAGCCCGCAAGGGGCTTTGCCCCTTGACCCCATGGATAAGTCTAATTAGGCTCCACATACATAACATTTTGTTGTTGTACTTTGCCTATGGCTAAACATTAAATACCAAGGACATGCCCTACATTTCATGTTTCCAAGATGCTTATTCAAAATGCATTAGAGGGCCAAACTAGCTTGAATTGTTGGAAACATGAAACATTTGTGGTGTGTGATCTAAAAACGTTTTAGAATACAACTTGGACAATATTTGCTTAGGGTACCAAGTCCAACCCTACTAGCCCTTTACAGGTGAACCACTCTGCCAAACCATCCTCGGTGGTGATTTGTGGTGTCGATTTCATTGAAAATGAGGGCTTCTACTATCATAGAGGTTTGATGTGTCAATTCTCCAACATCTAGCTTTCTCTCCCTGACTTGCACGAGGAGGTTTAAGATTCTTAGATGCCCCTCACTGCTAGTAAGATTGAGTTGTTCCCTTATGCTAAAGGTTTTTTATTGCTTCCTTTGCATCTTCTAAGGACATAAAATTAGTGTTGGATCAGCTATAGGATTGCTGGAAGTACTCAGTCTCACTCAAACCTTATGCAAACCCCATTAACTATTTTATTGAGCCACTCAATGTGCATCCGACATGGGTTAGACTTTGAAATCTTCCCCTCTGACTTTGGGAGGATTCTTGCTACGAGGCCATTGACAAATCTTTGGTTGCTTCTTAAAGGTTGATGATTCCATTGCCTACATGGCACACTCTACTTTTGCTCCCATTTCAGTGGATACTAATATCTCTAAGTCTCTTCACCAGGGTGTGGCTTTGATGGTTGGAGATAGACCTTGGAGTCAACCGCTTAATTATGAGGGCCTCCCTTTTAGATGTCATTGTTGCTTCACAATTAATCACTTGGATTTGGATTGCTCTCTCTTGTTTCACAAAGGCCCTGCTACTTGGTGGAAGTATGCTAAGATGATCACTTGACTATCCTAGATCCTGATTCTTCGATAGATGACTCCTCTTGAGATAGTATTGAGCAACTTGCTTCTGGTGTGGCTTTATTGTGTCTTGAGAACCCTATTGGAGTTGCTCTTGCTTTGTGCTCACTACCTATTTTGTAGGTTGCTTCACCCTAGCAACAAACTTCTCATGTGGATGATGACTTCCTTTCATCTTGTTGTCCTTCTACTGCCCCTTCATATGCTGATCTATTCCTCCTGTGGGAACTTGGATGATAGTATTGCTCAGACTGTTGTTTGTAGGAGGCAAGGTCTTTGTTCTACCTCTTCCCATACTCATTCTCAAGTCATGAGTGATAAGTCAATTATATATAGCTAGGCTCCTTGTTTCCCACTTCATTCCGATTCTATGCTTCAGTCAAAAAACATTGTTGGTCTTTGTTTTGGTTTCCTTTGGTGAAACTCATTCCACTTGCCTTCGATGACTATTTTTGTAACGAGTCCAAGCCCTTTTCCTATGTTTTTCTAACCAAAACAATGCTCCCACCTACAAGGAGTGACCTACATATCACATTTGTAGAATGCTTATCCATAATGCATTAAAGACCCAAGCTAGCTTTTTGATGAATAAAAGTCTTTTCTATTAATAAAATATTAAAGAACAATATTCACAAAAAATGGGTCAGGGGAAAAAGTCACCCCACGAAGAGTCACATGACACCTAGGCTGGAAACATACAATTATTCATCAAAAAAGCATATAAAGAAAGAAACCCTCAAGCTATGAGGGCAATAGCAGAAGAGGGAGGAGGATCTCTGTCATCAGGATTGCCCCAAACATTAGGCCCTAGGGTTTGGTCGGGGGGCGACCAACCATCATCTTTATCTTCTTCTTTCTCCAACTCTCCTTCCTCCCGCATGGGAGAAATAGCAAGCACCAGGCGGGGGAACTTATCAGGAGTGGTAGGAGGCCACGTAGGAACACTCGCCGAAGGCCGAGCAAATGCAGCCGTAGTAGAAATAAGGGAGGTCAGCCAACATCCGTGGCCCTCCGAGGGGGAGGAGAGGCAGAGCGGTGGCACTAAGGGTGCGACGTTCTAGAATGCCTGACAAAGGAACTTTGGCTATGATAGCGGCCCCAAGGTGGCATGCGATCAGCCGAGAGAGAATCTGGTGGCACCCTAACAACAGTACAAGGGGCATTGCCCCAGTGCTGCAGCAATTCCTACAAATGGGCAATCTCTAGGGCCACTTTGTCTGCTTGAACTTGAATTTGCATCATGACATTATTACATAAACATGCCTTAGCATAGAGAGAAATATTAATATCCAGAAAGCTGTGAGAAAAAAGAATAACATTTCGGTCTTTCCATAAAGTAAACAAGATCTCCATCCTGAAAGCATGCGAGATTTGGGTATACTAGGAAGGCATTCTGGGTGAGTCACCAAGGAGCACCATATGTCAGGAAAAAGGCTCAGGCCGGAAAGGCATAAAAAGGTCGTGAATCCAGATCCAATAATTTTGGGCCCAACAAGAGAACCAAAAAATGTGCATTATAGTTTCAAAATGCCCACAAAAAGGGCATTTAGGGTCAAGCACACCCAAATACCGGAGCCAAGCTCCCAAAGGCAAACCCTGGTAAAGCAAACACTAGGCAAAGTGAGCAATCTTGGGCTCAGTAATAGCATCCCAAATAGTACGAAATAGCCAGCTCCAAGTTTACTAGGAGGATGAAAGGTGCCATCTATGATTGAGAGAATCAATCATAGGCAAATGAGGCACAAGCCAAGAATACCCAAGCTTGGGTTTGTAAATGGTAAGTGGCATATTAGGGTACCATTTCTAGTCTTTCCACCAAGGTTTAACTGACTAAACTCCCAATTTATGCAGGAAATGGGGTGGAATGGCCGAAACAAGCAAGTCAAAAGTCTGACGATTTGGACGGATGAGCCGGAACTGAACACGAAGATCATCCCAAGAGCGGAGACTCATAGTGGCTTTGGAAAACAAATCTTTGGGCGTTTAAATGCCACGTTTGTGAAAATGAAGAGCACTCATTCCCTAGATTTTGGCCAGAGGAAGCCCTTATTGAGCAAACAAAGGGGACCACCAAATATTTTGTTGGTTGAGAGAAAGACTATCACGAAAACCATTCCCAACCCAGTGAATCCAAGGTTTGACAGCTTCCCAGGCTCTCCAGATACTTTTGGTAACAAAAGTACCATGGATATGAATAGGGGTCTTCATAACCAGAAGGGTTTGAAAGCCAATCCCCTTTTAGGAAGGCTTGTGTAATGGATACCCCGAACAGATGCAATGTTGAAGCAAAATTTTCTAGGCCTCATTGCCTGTGAGACACCGCACAATCCATTTTGCACAAAGGTCCAAACCTTATTTCTTAGTATCTAACAAACCAAGCCCACCAAGAGGCCTTAGGGAGACAACAGAAATCCCAGGCAACTTTGTGAAAACCATGATGATCAATTTCAGAAGCCCAACGGAAATCCCATAGTAATTTCTCGAGCTTCTTGTAAGAAGCTTTTGAGGGAGCCCAACATGAGTAGCAGCCAACACTTTGGAGCATATCAGAAACTTCCCAGCGAGAGAGAGCGGCTTGGTGATCCAATAGGTAAGCTTCTTCTCTATTTTGGCTAAAACTGCATTCCATATTTCTGTAGAAGTAGCTTGAAAGGCAAAAGGGATGCCTAGAAAGTGGAAAATTCCCCCATGTTGAATCTTGGACCATCCAAACTGAGAAAACCAAGGCGGATCTGGAAGGGTAGACTGCATGAAGCATAAGGTTTAATGCCACTTAATGGCGGAACCAGAGGCCAGGCAAAAAGTGTCTAAACACTGCAAGGCTGCCTTGATATTATCTTCATCCTCTTCGAGAGTGAGAAAGGAATTATCAGCAAAATGACCATTGACCAATTGCTGGGAAGAATTTGGTAAAGCAATTCCCCGAACATGGCCCATAGAAATGGAATGAGCTAGCAAATAGCCAAAGCCTTCAGCCACCAAAACATACAAGGCAGGAGCCAGAGGACAACCCTGTCGAATAGATTGAAAAAGCCCAAAAGTAGAAGACTGTCTGCCATTGATGGTGATGCAAGCAGAGGCATCACGAAAAAGCATCTACACAGATTGAAGAAATCTGGGGCCAAAACCAAGAGCGTGAAGCATAGCTAAAATAAAAGGTCATTCAATGCGATCATAAGCTTTAGCAAAATCAATTTTGAGAAAAAGAGCTTTCTGATGAGTTTGACTTTTTGAGAATGTGAAACATTGTCTGTGGTGTGTGATAAGAAACATTTATTATAGTACAACTTGAACAATGCTCCCATCCACTAGGGGCATTGTTTTTTTAGGATGCAAGAAATGCCCTTTTGAGCAGGGTGGCTAAAGAATTATCTTATGCAATTGAAGCAAATTGTGCAGTTGTGAGGGCACTGACATAATGACAGCAGTTCAAACATTTATGGTTTGGCTATGCAAACAAAACTGGGCACATTCGTGAGGAACCACCATTGAATTTAGTCACAAAACTAAGTAATTATGTGTTCAAAATTGTTAATTGATTTTGTGCGCTCTGACAATATTCTAAATCTAATTATATTGAATCTAGAAGTCATTGTATTATAAAAATACTAAGTGAGATCTTTCTATTATAGTTTCATCTTGAGTAGTGCATTTGAATATGTACTTGGACAGTGTTACAATCATGCTTTGATTTATTTACTTTCCTTTTCCCTTACCCTACGATAAATCTTTTTGCTATATTTAAGTGATTTGACTGTTGCAAGTAAATCCATTTTCTTTATTTGCATATTATATGATTTCAAATATTTTGTGCAGGGGTTTTCTTGATAGGCCTAAATGTAGTGGTGCCAATCCACCTTTCATGAGGATCTTAAGGTGCTATCTACGTACAGAATTGAGCCAATGAAATAGGCATCAAACTAATCATACTGGAAATAGCCAAGAGTACCACATTGCACACTAGAACTCCAGCCCATGTTCTCTTCGAACTTAGCTGAGTTACTTTTTTCAGGGTAGAGGAGTTCGCTGACAAATAATCTAAGCTCTGGTGGTGATACAATGGATTAGTTGGTTTCTCAGTTGATCTTATTAATGCATAGTATATTCCAAAGGTAGTCTAATGGGATGGGAAAGCCCGATCAAATGGAATACATAAAAGTAATAAAAGCACCCAGTTTTTCATAATGCTGCAGGAATCAATATAACTAGGTGTTGCCTACCCCAATGAATGATGCCAGATGCAATTTTCAGGTGAATTAGATGCTAGATATATCCTAGCTCATGGCAACCAAATTGAAGAATACACTGATACAGAGTAATTTACCACCATATAAATAAATCTAAGGGAAAACCCCAATAAATAAATAAATCTAAGGGAAAATCCCAATAAATAAAAAATTATTATCTAAATACATCTTTTGCAATTTGTGCACCTAAATAGTTCCAAAAATCGACAGGGAAATCCCCAACAAATGTCAGATGATCATTAAATTCAATTGCTGGTTCAAACAGAAAAGGAAAATCAACCAAGAAATGAAACTTAATATGCCTATAAATTACAGAAAATCCAGAAATTTTGCTACATATGAAACGGGTCTAGGTTCTGACATGCAAGTATCATCAGCATGCAATTGGAACAGACCTTCAGATTCTCATAATTAACATCCTGAATACTTATGTGTTGCTTTCATATGTGGGTGTGATGCTTCCTTCTGGCATACTTTTGATTAATTATATCTTTTCACTTTATCATGTACTGGAAGATCAGCAATTTTTAATTTGAAATAATTTGGTCGTGATAGATTTAGAATACTCCTAAAAATTGGCATGAAGAAAATATGATCTGCAAGCGGTATGTGTGATTCATAAGTGTTATGAATGCATTCTTCCTGTACTATGTGAAGGTGACAAACAAAATTTATCAGCTTCACAATGCATTACTTTCCTTTAACCATGATTCTGATACTTCTTGCCAGTATTTTTTGATAAATTCTATCCTCTCACTATAAGTATCTTCTTCTGGATAATAAGCCATTGGATCTGATAAAAGTGGATGTGGCAGATTTAAAACACCCTCAATAATGGCATGAAGACAATATGATGCATAAGTGACATGATAGCCCCCTTCCTGTACCACAAGAAGGCATCCACCACTAAATTGATCAGCTTGCTGACGCATTATTTGACCAATTCTTTTATAACCACTCATTGTCAAGCATTGCCTTCCATTAGGATCAAACTGCAAGGGTAGAAAAAATAATCAACTCTAAAACAAAGAATTATCATTATGCAATGACCATGCAATTTAAGGTTACAGTAAACAACATAATAAATATACTCAGCAGTGCGTAGATATCAGAACACTTGAGCGATATATCATTATCCACTGGAAGTACAGAACAATTTTCAAGAATAATGTACAAATGTAGTCTTCAGTAAGCAATTATAATTTCTATACCTGCTGCAAGTTTCAAGAATAACATACATATGTTATTTTCTGCATAGCCCAAGAACAAAGTCCACCTTGTTAGAGAAGGTGCATTAATTGGATTTTGCATCAATCTGTTTCAGTTTATCAATTGTTCTTCCAAGCTAATCTTTCCTTAACGTAACAACCTAGGGTTCCATTAGAACCCTTTCTTGTTCAAACCCTCTAGTTCTTTTTTATTTAGTTTGAACTTGAAGATCTGAACGAGGTTGCAGTTTGATAACATACTAGTTATCCCAAATATTTCTGACGGGCTACTACTTTTTCTTCACATTTCATTGTTTTCTGTTTCAGATACAGCTTGTAAACATTTTTCAATACACGGTACTTGAAGCACAATGCTGAAAAGTAAGAGTCTACCAGATTATGAGGGCTCTCTATCCTGCACCAACTTTTAAGGGCTAAAGAATATATACACCAATCCCTAGTTATTTATTCCTAAGATTGGAAATCATTTCATCAGCAATTTAGAAAGTGAGAAGAATTGTAGCTGATGGTGCCTGAAAAACTAGATGTTTGACTTTTCTGTAATGTCTCAATTTTAGCTCACCTTGAGTTGCAGTGAGGATTAGCCTATCAGTGACCTTCGTAGGCTAATTAGTTTGTTAGAAGGTCTCAGTTGGTCATGCCAAAGGCTATTATCCCACTCCAGTGGTCGGGGAAGTTCAAGATTGCTCTTCGTTTGGTTCAATTTGGCACACTTACTATTTATAGTTAGTGTCTATTTCGGAAAAGTTAGGGTTACTATTCTGAGAAGGGCACCTGAACAGTTGGTAGTAGCATGGAGTTGGGGGGATATCGACAGAGCCTCCAGTTTGGGACTTACTATTTATCGTAATTCAATTTATGGTCACTCCTATTTTCAGCAGGATGCCTTGGCATCTAAGTCAAGCATTGAGCACCTAGATTTGGAGTGAGTCCTTCAAAGAATTTAATGAGCTATTAAAGTCATTCATAATCATTAATTAAATTCCATTTAATTAATGATTACATATAAAAGTTTATATTATAAGTGTGCTCAAGTGCATTAAATGTTTATTTAATTATAAAGTGACTTGGTGCTTATTTTTGGAGGGACTATTATATTTCAAACATTGCAACAAAAGCAAATATTTTCAAATGCCTAAGTTTTGTTTAAAGTCATAAAAGAGTATCTAGGTAGCTATTGGTCGATTTGGATTGAAAGTTATAAATGCATTCAAAGCAAAGATCAAACAATCAATTGAGCATTTGTTATTTGATAAATTTGGAGATTGAGTTGTGCCAAGGGTTTCAACAATTGGGAGCTGGAAGAATTGAGAATTCTTCTAAGATTTTTTGCACTTTGAATTAGTTGACCTTGTAATGGGCACCCTTGAATGCCCAAAAACTAAACCAGCTGCTGATAGGAATCATGTCAAACAGTTTGCATCCAACTTCTTATTTCTCCATTTAATATTTTATCCCTTATAACTCTAGAAATGAAATTTTTGTTTGTTTGTTTGAGTTTTGCATGGAATTGAAATCATACAACATAAACAAGAAAGAAACTACAATAATATGCAAACTGGACATTGAACTGCTGCTAATAAGATGTTATTCTCAAAATTTAATAAAATCAAATACATGGCAGATTATCAACTCACTAATTGCTCCAATATTATTGGCATAATGCTCCAGCACATATTTTCAAACTTGCTACTACAGTGACATGAATAGTATCGCGTGAATAGTACCGGATGAACAGTACCCGCGTGAACAGTGCTGCTACAGTACTTTGTCCTTCAAACAGTCCAATACCTTCATAAAATCATTCCCTCAAAGCGGCATAAGCGTCGGAAAGTAGTGAAGAAGATATGAGCAAAACATCAAATCTGCCTATAGCTAGAAACGCGCCCAATCTGTCTAATAATGAAGCTGATAGCAATGGATTCCAAAGGCCAAACCCCAAGGGAATGACGTCTAGAATGTCACAAGAGAGGATAGACGTCCTCTAATGTCAAGAACGGATCTGCAACTCACACATCAATTTCTTCTCATATTCAACATGCCGAACAAGGGCCACAAGCTCTCCTTTTATTTCCACTTCATAGGGTCGACCCACTTTTCACAAGCAATGTGGGATAAAGTGTTTTAAAATAAAATAACACCTTATGTCTCCCTTGGGCTTCCCTTCTCAAACACACAACCGAACATGAATAATATTAAAGTAACACTTTATTATTTTAACATTTAATTAAATGTTACTTTAATAAACTTCAGGCATTAAAATAAAATAGTAATTGGGCTCAGAATAATGAGTGATAGCTCGTTGGAAAGCTCTCATCGAGGAGCATCAAATCCAATCGCTAACTCCGACATCACCCATGCCCTGCTGACTTATTAAAAATAGTAAGTTTGCCCGAAACCATGTAAATCAACTCCATTCTGGCCCAAACTGGAAATGACTAAGCCAAAACATCTCAGGATCCCACTGACCTCTTTGTTAGCCTTCGGGACCACACAGAAATAGGCTAACGGTCACATAACTGGACAAATGCTAAAGTGGGGACATTACAGTCTGCCCCCCTTGAAATTGCTTGTCCTCAAGCAATCTCAGTTCTGTCTGCTATAACACCTCTCACTCTCCCAAGTAGCATCCTACTCTGGCAAGTCTCTCCATCTGACTAAATATTCTTTAACTACCCTGTTCCACAGAGTCCTCTCCCTGGTGTCCAGAATAGCCTCAGGAACCAATACGAGCTTCCCCTCCTCATCTAATGGTGGCAAATCTGTAGAAGGCACAACTCTCTTACCAATGGCTTTCTTAAGCCTTGACACATGAAACACATTATGCACCCAACTGCCCTCTGGAAGCTCAATCTCATAGGCAACCTCGCCCACCCTACGAATCACTCTGTAGGGGCCACAAAATCTAGGCTTCAACTTCTCTGCTCCGCTCTTCTTGAGCGATAACTGTCTGTATGGTTGTAGCCTCGAGTAAACCATATCCCCAACCTCAAAGTTGTGCTCTATCTGGTGCTGATCAGCATACAATTTTTGCTGATTCTGGGCCTGCTGTATATTCTCCCTGAGCACCCTCAAGATATCTTGACTATCCTGCAAGAAGTCTTTGGCTTTGGGCACTCTGTTGTCCCCCAAAACCAGATCCATGAAGCTAGGTGCTTCATAACCATACAGTGCCATGAATGTTGTCATCTTGATGGACATATGATAAGTGGTGTTATAACAATACTCTCCCATATGTAGCCATCTGACCCAAGCTCTCTACTGTGCAGTCACATAGTTCCTCAAATATCCTTCCACCCATTTATTCACAATCTCCGTCTGCCCATCTGTCTGTGGATGATAATTAGTGCTAGGTGTAAGATCTGTGCTACACAACCCAAACAATTCCTGCCAAAAAGCACTCATAAATTTACTATCCCGGTCACTGACAATGAAACTAGGTAGCCCATGTAACCTAAATATCTCTCTGAAGAAAAGATCGGCCACCTGTGCTGCTGTGTAGGTGGAGGGAATAGCGAAGAAGTGAGCAAACTTCGTCAACCGGTCAACTACCACATAGATGCAATCTCTCCCTTGTAGTCATGGTAACCCGGTGATGAAGTCCATGGAAATACTTTCCCATTTCCTATCCGGAATGGGCAAAGGCTATAACAACCCTACAGGATATGTGTGCTCTCCCTTATTCTGCTAACAAACTGCACACTCTCTAACATGCCTCTAGACATCATCCTTGAGCCCTCTCCATGTGAACCGCTCACGGATCTGCTTGTAGGTCTTAAAGACCCCTAGATGTCCAGCTGTAGGTGCATCATGAAATGCCTTCAGTATTACCTCCCTAAACTGTGATGAAGGAATCAAATATATCATATCTTGGAACTTGATCAATCCATCCATCACCACATAACGATCATCCTGTATGGTGCCTGCAATCACCCCAGAAGCCCAAGTGTCCCTTGCATACTCTGCTATAATCTTATTTCTCCAATGTCCTGTAATCTCAGCTAGAGCACAAATATGAGGTCTCCTAGATAAAGCATCTGCCACCACATTCTTCTTACCTTTAACAAACTCAATGTCAAAGTCATAAGCCTGCAACTTCGTAATCCACTTCTGTTGTCTATCATTCAAGTCACGCTGGCTCATGAAGTATTTGATGTTGTTGTGATCAGTCTTGATAACAAACTTCCCTCCAACCAAGTAGGACCTAAACTTTGCCAATGCATGCATAATGATCAACATCTCCCGGTCATAGATGGAATAGCTCCTCTCCACTCCATGGAGCTTCCTACTCTCAAAAGCAATGGGATTCTTCTCTTGCATCAAGACTGCCCCAATCCCATCACCCGACACATCACAATGAAGCTCAAATGGCTTCGTGAAATCCGGTAGAGCTAATACTGGACATGATGACATCACCTGCTTGAAATTATCGAAGCATCTCTGAGCTGCCCCTGTCCATACGAAGGCCCCTTTCCTGGTAAGGTTTGTCAAGGGTGCAGTGGTCTGTGAAAATCCCTTAACAAATCTCCTATAAAACCCGCAGAGACCAAAGAACCCCTTAAGCTGTGTGAGGTTCGTAGGAGTAGGGCAATCAACAATAGCTCTAACCTTTTTGGGATCTACCCGAACTCCATCTGCGCTAATGATATGCCCAAGGTATAGTAACTCAATCAACCCAAACTAGCACTTAGATTCCTTGGCATATAGTGACTCTTTCTCCAAAATGGACAACACCATCTCTAGATGTTGTAAATGCTCCTCCCAAGTCTTACTGAAGACCAAAATGTCATCAAAGAAAATCAGGACAAATTTCCTAAGCTGCCCCCTGAATACTTGATTCATGCAACTCTGGAAAGTAGCAGGGGCATTGGTTAGCCCAAATGGCATAACCAAAAACTCGAAGTGGCCATAGTGACACCGAAAGGCTGTCTTCTCAATGTCCTCCACCCTCATCCTGATCTGATGATACCCTGACCGCAAATCAATCTTTGTAAAGAAGCATGCACCATGCAACTCATCAATCAGCTCATCTATCTGCGGGATGGGATATTTGTTCTTAATGTTCTTCTTATTTAATGCCCTGTAATCAATGCACATGCGCATCATCCCATCCTTCTTTACCAACACTACTACTGAAGCAAAGGGGCTCTTACTAGGCCTGATATGCCCCATCTCCAACAAATCCTTAATCGCCTTCTCTATCTCATCCTTGTGTTTCTTAGGATGACGATAGGGAGTAATCATAATTGGTTTGGCTCCCTCCTCAAGCTCAATAACATGCTCTATCCCTCTATCAGGAGGAACCCCATGCGGAATCTTGCCAAAAACTTTAGCATGCCTGTCAAGTATCTCCTGGATATCCAGTGGATGACTCTTCACCTATGGCTCCCGTGAGGCTGGCATAGTGAAACATTCTGCCGCCCACTCTACGTCATCATGCCGAAAAAGCCTCTGCATTCTCCTCAAGGAGATTACTTTGCAGCCCCCATCCGAAAGTCCTCTAAGTACAACAATTATGCCCTCATGTTGGAACCTCATCTCCAATTTTGCTAGGTTGAGTGTGAACTCAACCAGCGAGGTCATCCATGTCATGCTGAGGATGACATCATAATCTCCCATGTCTACTACATAGAACTCATCCTCCAACTCATAGCCATCTCCAAACCTTATGTGAAGATTAGATATCTTTTGAGTGCATAATAATTTGTCACTGTTAGCCACCATGACTCTAAACCCAACATGCTCCTCAGTCTGTAAACCTCTCTTGGCTACCAATTGTGCATCTATGAAATTATGTGTACCCAATGTCAATGAGTGAGATCACTTTTTGCCCTTGGATAGTACCCTTGACCTTAAATGTGATTGCCTTCTGAGCCCCCGTTAATCGTGCCAACGAATTCTCATCCTTAGGAATGTTGCTCTCCTCTATAGTGCTACCCTCATCTAAATCAGAGTGTTGATCCTCCCTCTCTGACTGTGACTCCTCTGCTGAGAAATACTCCATTTGATTTGCCTTAGCCTTGAGAGGACACTTATGAGATAAGTCCCAAGGCTCTCTGCAATGAAAACATAGCTTCTTCTTCCTCAACTCATTCAGGGTGTCATTATCCAACTTATTATCCCTTTTTGGCTGAGCATCCCTGTGAAAATGTTTTTTGTCCTTCTCCTTATCCTTCTTCGTATGTGAATCCCTAGGCTGAAATCGGCTCCTAAAAGAAGAAGGTGCTAAGTCACGAGCCTTCTTAGTGGCCTCCTGTAATGTAGCTGGGTCATGCCCCTTGACCCAACCCCTCAAGGGATCTGAGAGTCTGTCCATAAACAACACTACTAATCTCCTCTCTGAAATATCTATGACCAACACAACTAACCTCTGAAATTCACTGATATACGTCTCAACTCATCCCCACTGCTTGAGCTGTGCCAATTCCTTAAACTGTAACTCGAGATCCTTGGTATCAAATCTCTCTATAAGCCTCTTAGTGAACTCCTCATAAGATGTGATCTGATTATGCCCCAAGGTTACCATACCATGGTGTCACCACTCATGCGCTGGGCCATCCAAATGAATAGCCACATACTTGATAGCCTCCTCCTCAAGCATAGGATTCAGCTGCAAGTATGTATCTACCTTCTGCACCTAAGCTCGTGCAGTCATCTTCCCTGAAGCATCATAATAAGGTAAAGAAAGTTTTCCAACTTTCTTTCTCAGCTCAAAGTTTTGATTCCTCCCTCCTGTTCTAGGCATATGTCTCATCCTCAAGTCCATATAATCTCTGAGGGAAATATCTGCCTGAAACTCCGGTCCACTAGCCTCCCAGTCCCTCCTAAACTGATCCTGTACCTCAGTAATCTACGGTTCGTTTACTAGTTGAACTGGATCTTTGGATGGGAAGGTGGGGAGAAGAGGTCTCGAGCTCGTTGTCCGAGCTGGGCGTGCAACGTGTCTAAAGTTATCAGCCTCATTCCCATTGTTGCCATGTCCATTATTATTACCATTAATGTTATTCTCAGGACCATTGTTGTTGCCTTGGCCTCCATTATGATCATTGCCCCCATTGTTATCTTTTCCCCCATTGTTATTGTTTCCATTGTTGGCATCACCTGGATTAATATTGACGCCCATCTGTCTAGCCATAAGCTGCAACATCGTGTCCATTCGCCTATTCTACTCCTGTTGCATATGCTTCCCCTGCTCTAACGTATCCAGTAACTGTCTGAACATTACCTCCCCCTGATCTGGACCGGTATTCCTACCTCCGCCGAGTCCTGTATTCCTGTCATCTCGGTCACCCATACTGTTGTCTTGATCAAAGAATATCTCCTCTGTGTCTGTATGACTGGAATCTATGTCCACCTGCACGAATGAACTAGACTGCTCACTCTGTGAGTTCGAATTTTTGTTTTGTCTTGCTCTGGTATGGCGGAAGTTATAAGGCCCCTGTTGCATGCTTAAACATACATGCTTAGCATGTTTTTTAATTTATTTATTTCTGATTTTAGTATTTTGACATTTTGTCAAACACTTTTCCCTCTATTCGGCTATTCCAAATTCCTTGTAAGATCTCCATAGGATGGCAAGACTTATAGCTCTAATACCACTGTAATGGGCACCCTTGAATGCCCAAAAACTAAACCAGCTGCTGATAGGAATTATGTCAAACAGTTTGCATCCAACTTCTTATTTCTCCGTTTAATATTTTACCCCTTATAACTCCGGAAATGAAACATTTATTTGTTTGTTTGAGTTTTGCATAGAATTGAAATCATACAACATAAACAAGAAAGAAACTACAATAATATGCAAACTGGACATTGAACTGCTGCTAATAAGATGTTATTCTCAGAATTTAATAAAATCAAATACATGGCAGATTATCAACTCACTAATTGCTCCAATATTATTGGCATGATGCTCCAGCACATGTTTTCAAACTTGCTGCTACAATGACATGAATAGTATCGTGTGAATAGTGTCGCGTGAATAGTACCGCATGAACAGTATTCGCGTGAACAGTGTTGCTACAGTACTTTGTCCTTCAAATAGTCCAATACCTTCATAAAATCATTCCTTCAAAGCGGCATAAGCGTCAGAGAAATAGTGAAGAAGATATGTGCAAAACATCAAATCTGCCTATAGCTAGAAACGCGCCCAATCTGCCTGATAATGAAGCTGATAGCAATGGATTCCAAAGGCCAAACCCCAAGGGAATGACGTCTAGAATGTCACAAGAGAGGATAGACGTCCTCTAATGCCAAGAACGGATCTGCAACTCACACATCAATTTCTTCTCATATTCAACATGCTGAACAAAGGCCACAAGCTCTCCTTTTATTTCCACTTCATAGGGTCGACCTAGTTTTCACAAGAAATGTGGGATAAAGTGTTTTCAAATAAAATAAAATAAAATTACACCTTATGTCTCCCTTAGGCTTCCCTTCTCAAACACACAACCCAACATGAATAATATTAAAGTAACACTTTACTATTTTAACATTTAATTAAATGTTACTTTAATAAACTTCAAGCATTAAAATAAAATAGTAATTGGGCTCGGAAGAATATGAGTGATAGCTCGTTGGAAAGCTCTCATCGAGGAGCATCAAATCCAATCACTAACTCTGACATCGCCCATGCCCTGCTGACTTACTAAAAATAGTAAGTTTGCCCGAAACCATGTAAATCAACTCCGTTCTGGCCCAAACTGGAAATGACTAGGCCAAAACATCTCAGGATCCCACTGACCTCTTCGTTAGCCTTCGAGACCACGCAGAAATAGGCTAACAGTCACACAACTGGACAAATGCTAAAGTGGGGACATTACAGACCTCTACTAGAGAATTGTGCCAGCGATAACCTCATCCAGAGGTTATGATTGTGCTTAATTTGTGATCAAATTGGGAGAAAGATTCAGCGTTTAATCTCAAGAATATTTTGCAAGTTAGAGAATGATCAATGAATGCAGATCGCTGTTAAATGAAGGTCAGCGTTTGGGTTTAGGTAGCCCCTCTTCATTTGCAGGCTGCGGCCAATGATTATAGGGTTGCAATTTGAATATTGAAGGCAGCATTAGTCATTTTCAGGGGCTGCGATATCATTTGGAGAGCCTGTGTATGTTTGTTGAGGGCTCACTTTTCATCTAAGGGCGCCAGCGACTTCAATACCAGAATCAACATTGAAGACTCTAAATTCTCTACGAAGCTGCAATTTCCCAGAACAATTCCATGGCTTATGAATTACAGAAATCCAGGTTCATTAGTTGTTAAAAATAATCACTGTTGCATATTCATTTGAATGTAAACACTTGCATACAGTTTAATAGTGAAATAAGCTTATGAGAGCATAGTTGAGTGACTAGCATTTGAATTTCAAGTTCTGTTATTTCAATTCTATTGTTATTCGAAAATCCATAAAAAGTAAATATTCTGAAAAAACAAGAAAAAAACATAAAATTTGCAAATGCGAAGCATGCCAATGACAGTGAATTTGAGATAGAACCATTGGAGTTCTGACATTTTCTTTGTTCCTCTTCATCTGAAGATGCCCCTCCAACCTCAAGGCTGTTTGTAATTTCTTCTCTTTGGGCCTAAAATTGATTGAATTAAAAAGAATCAACCAATTTTTCTTCATACAAATGTTTCGGAAGATTTTTTTTCTATATTATTGGTTCATTCTACAAACCCCCCGGATCCCAGTCTAGATTCATGACCCATTCCATTGTAGGTGTGGGTAGGGCACTGCTTTGCGTCCTGGGTTCAGCCAGGTATCTCCATGATGAGCCTGGAGCCCAACAGTCGCATCTAGTGTGAACTGGCAGGAAACCAATGATTAAAAAAAAGACCCCTTTTTTTGCTTTTTTGACCTCACAGATTGACCAGTCAACGTGAAAAGCTAACCATGAACCTTAAATTGGACCTCAAAACAACTTAAAACACAAAACAAACACATTTACCTCATTTTGAAGACAAAACACGAAAACCATATACACTTGCTGAACTTTCATTTATGCTTGTCATTGCACATAAAGAGCTGAAGCCTGACCATTTAAGGTTCCAAAAAAGTAGATTTGATATTTCTACACATCTGAAAGAGCCCATTCATTGCCAAGGAGATTGTGGAGGCAAATTGGTGGATTTGAGGCCTTTTTTGGCTTTTTCTCTTCATTTTTTTCCTTTCTATAAACAAACTCTCTTGTTTTATATATTATTTTCATTTGATTGGAATGTGTTGTTCTCCATACTTGTTTCCATAGGGATCACATTGTCTCCTACTTCTAGCTTCATGGGCCAATCCCACTTCAAAGCAAACCCAAAATCATCCCTATAAAATTCATCATTTGGCAAATAAAGGATCTTGATCAAGGAAGCCCCTCTTTTCCCATCTCTTAGTGTTCCTTGATTTGTGGTAAAGACCAACTACTTTGTTTACACAAGAAGAGCCCACTACACATAAAAATACAAAAGGGCTATTGAAACAGTATTTCAAAATGGAATCCCAAGAGATTGTCGATCAACGCAATGCAAGATGTGTCGATGCAAATGGTTTGTCTTTCAACATTGTTCAATCACTACAATGGCAAGAAATGATGAGAAAATTAATGAAGTACCAAAAGCGGTCCTACATTTTGAAAAGGTGCATAACACCTTACTTGTGAAGGAAGAGAAATTTGTAGAAGATTCATGGATCAAGATTACGGTGACCATTGTTTCTAATGGATGGAAGGATGTTAAAAATTGGCCCTTGATCAATTTATTGCAATGTTCCTTAAAGGGGAAATGCTTTTGGAAGTCATGAATTGTGAGGGGTAGTTGGTGGACGCACAATTTATTGTTGACACGCTGATACGAACTATAAACAATGAAATTCAAATAACATAAAATAAAGAAGTTGATACATAAACAAATCAAATTCTAATTTTCCAATCTAATTGCAAACCTTAGGTCAATCTTCCTCTATCAGCTTGTGAGGAATGTGGATGCAACTCAACAACATAACACTGTATTTGGTTGATAATTGATTTTGACAAAGTTGATTTGCATAAAGACTGATTGTATGAAAATGATGAAGGAATGAGGGTACTTATAAATTATTCAAGAAAAATCAAATGAAGATAAGACCAGAGACAAAAATTAACAAGACTGACAGTGGTGTCAACTCAATTGAAATAAAAAAATTGCTAGAAAATTTGAGTTGCAAGATTAATTGGATCAAATGAGTGAATGCCGAGACTGCATAGATCCAGATGTTCATCACCAACCATCAAATTTTGTAGGTCATATTCAGCTAATTCTCAAATTGGAGCTGCTGAGGTAAATGAAACCATAGTTAAAAAATTCAGTGGACAAAACCCAACAGACTCCAATTTACAAAATCAAATGATTCTTAAAGTCTTGAAAATATATCTTTTATGCAAAATGAATCTGTAAAACATTGTATAAGTGTTTTCTATTAAAATTGAATATAAAAAGAGTATAATATTGCATCATCATTGGAATACAACATTTCATAAGTATGATGTATATTATAATAGCCATGAAAGTTACAAAAATTTATAATTTCTTCTTCCCCATTTATTCTATTGGTAAAAATAAATAAATACATAAATGATATTGACAGAAGCTACAATGCATCTTATCGAAAAAGTGTCACATTATATCGATTCAAGAAGCTAATTGTTATAACCAACTCAGCAATGGAAGTTAAACGACCTTACAACATTATTAATGGCCTATAACTAACCACTTTATTATATCATTATACTAGTCATTTAATACCACCTTATGGCTAAACTGGAAGGTTCTTGAGTTTTATTATTTGTAATGCCCCCATTTTCGCAAGCATCAGGGTTTGCTTGGATTAGCCTATTATTGGCCCTCGTAGGCTAAGGCTGACAGTTAGAGGGTCCTAGTTGGCAGAGCAGCAAGATTTTTCCCTTCTAGAGTACATAAGTGTTTAGGATTGCTCTTCATTTGGTTTAGTTTGTTACACTTACTATTTATAGTAAGTCATTTATCTGGCATTTATATATTTGGCAGGGCACCTGGACCGACCTCAATTGCACTGACGACCCTTGGCACCATTGTTTTGATTAGTGTTAGTAAACAGATTTGTCCTTTTTTACTGCTTATGAAAATAACTCTTAATGCCCAAACTATGAACAATATCTAAATACAACAGTTGAAAAGCCGCTCTATAATTACTGGCTTTTCTCTGAATTGGTAGGTACAGCTCCCTATGTGAATGATATTCAATGAATTATGTTTTGCTCCTAAAACTAACACGGGGTATGCTCTTAACCCGAGAGCAGGAGAGGAAACCAAGTTTCACCCAGGCAAGTGAAACTCAGGCAGGGATCTAAATGCAAGGGTGTTATGTTTATGGTATTCACAATCTTATGACTCCCACAACACAACAGAATGAAAATGCAGTTTATGGAATGCAAATGAAGTATGGTGATGCAATCTCATAACCAGTTATAACTCTCTGATTATTTTACTGATTGGTTAAACTGAAAACAATGAAATAAAACTCTGTTCACTCACTATTATCAATTCAACACAATGAAACAACATCACATACAGAAATGAAAAAAAACCTCTAACTAGTTCTTCTCCGAATATCCTACAACACATCCTACTGAGTTTATTCACATCTTCGAAAACAGGGAATGAAACATCCTTTCCTTCCTACTGCAACTTAGATGAAAGAGAAAGAACCATCTAAATAACTAATTGGAACAGAAAATCATTGACATAAAACACTTTCAATTGTCTCTGCAACATCAAGTATTCTACACCAAAAATTTGCCAACCTTTGTATTTACTTTTGCAACAGTATTTATAGAGGTTACATCATATGGCCTTCATGAGAATATGAAGTGTTTCAGATTCCAGAATTTGGAAAGACTGGAGACAGATGTTTTGATGTTACAATAAAATGAGCCAAAATGATTTTGTCTCTTCCTCTGATTTGCCTTCGAGAAGGTGAAATGAATAGATTTCTACAAATCAACACGAACTTGAAGATACTATATGAACAGTTGCATGCCTGGATCCATGAAAATATTCAATAAGACACTGTGCTTGACATATCTGAACTGTTACTTTTCCCTTGATCGTGACTGAGAAACCCGATCCACTGTTGAAAAATCCATCTTGCGATACCGCAAATGACAGACTGTATCACTTTCAAACGTTCTTTGCGGAAATCACAGGTGCGGAACCCGTAGCAGTGGAGTAGCAAGTCTCCCATTTTCATCCCGTCAAATTTGAGTACACAAGTAACTTAGAGCACATGTTAAATAAAAGTTGAAACAATAATATTTTAGTCATTCCCCATTTGATGTGCGCTGGACTGTAGCTGACGACACGTGGCACAATCTCGCATGATCGCAAGGGATTATTTTATTTCTTGCGATCATGCGACCGCTTAGAATCTTCCCTATCGTCCCGGCAAAGTGGAAGCCGTAGATCGAGCATCTCATAAACTTTTTAAATAATAACATTTCTTTTTATGCCAAGCTCGGGTGACAATCACTTTTTGCCTTGTCGCATGATCGCAAGGCTATTATTATATTCATGCAATCATGCGACTACTCCTCTTTCCTTCGCCTTTTCATTGGATATCCACCTGCCAACCGCCAGACCTCTCTATCTGCGTGGGACCCTCCTCTCCTTCATCTTTCGCATGATCGCATAACACTTATTTAATCCATGTGATCATGCGACCGCTCTGTTATTGGCGCTTGATATAATATCAAATAACTTAAAACTTTCACCTGCCCGGTCTATGTTGTCGCATTTGCGTTGTTGGCATATGTGGGTCCCAGCAGAGCATCTTTTACTTGGTCTTTCTTGTCGTTCATTAACTTTTCTCATCTGCCTGAGCTTCCATTGTCGCATGATCGCATAGCAATATTTTAATCTATGCGATCATGCGACCGCTCTATGATTGGTCAACCCTAAGCATCTTCGATCCCACCTGGACATGTGGAAGGATCTTGGAAACGCTTGATGTTGTCAACCGTTTTGTCTTTTCTCATCGGACACAAAATTGCTACGTGTCTTTATCCCGCTTTCCCGCCAAGATAACATGACATCATTCAGGGAAAGTGGCAACCACAGATTCATTAAGAGTTGCAAAGGGGTTAAGCAAACAACTAATGCACAAGGCATGACAACCGCAGACGAAATCTCTCGGGCCCACAAAGCTATGCAGGAGAATACGACAGGTGTCAAGATCCCGCTTTCCCTTGAAGAATCTCCAACATCATAGAAGGAAAGCGGGAGCCATCGATTTTCCCAGTCATAACTTCAAAGTTAAAGCTTTAAACTTGCAGAAAAAACATTGAGTGAATGAGAAACCGGTAGTGGAGTAGCCAAAATCAGAAAACCCGCCGAGCCATAACTTTCTTGATTTAGCACCAAATTGAGTGCCGTTTCTTCACTAGGATCATTGAGACTTGGAGAATCGGTTTATGCTTTCAAATAGCGAAAATTTCCAACCTTTTATAGACTGTGTAAAATACATTGGGTGAGTATGCGTTCGGTTCTATTGCATATAAAAAGCACACCCGAACTTAGAAGAACCTCAACCCGTTACATATTCACCATTTCCAATTACTTTTAAACACCATCCTTAAGTTCTCTATAACCAATGCTCATGTTTCATAGCAAAATCTGCTCATTCTGTCAATCACCACACTGAGATCCAATGCCATTTGAAAGACTTCGAGAATAACTTATCACATTAGTTCTGCCAATGCATCATCCATATGTAGAATCTTCTCTGACTTTTATGAATGCCTGGTAATTATAATTCCCAATCCTCCTTCTGCTGAAAAAGATCATCAATAAGAGCACAACATCCTTGCCAGGTTAGGATCTATGACCTACCCATTATGACAAGACTTCCAAATAACCCACCGGCTAGAAAAGAAAAAGGCAATGGCAGTGAAACCTGACAAGGATAGCCTACCTAAGGAAGACTTAGACCTAGACACAACCATGACCAGACCTGACTTGACATCAAATACTTCCACTTTTAACATCATGGTTATGGGGTGAAAAGTGGGGCAACAATTAGGTATTCAAGGATTTACTAACTATAGTAAGTCAGTGGTAGATAGAGAGGGAACCTTACTATTTTTAGTAAGGTTGTTGGATGCGTAGTGGAAATGATGGTTGACCTCCAGGTTCAAACGGGACAAAGGGATAATGAGTATTCAATGAGATATTAAATTTATAATGGCATTAATGATATTATTAATGAATGGTTATATTATAAAATTATTATTTAACTTTATAAAGTGTTATTAAGTGTGAGACATCCTTAATGAGCATTTAAATGATTTAACAAAAAATGGCACCCAAACCAAGGAATATTATAAGTCAACTTATAATATCAAAAGAAAATATAAAGTCATTTAAAGAGGCTTGTTAATGAAGCCATGCGGACTGAACCAAGTGGAGGAAAATATATAAAGCACCCAAAATCAAATCGAACTCATTATGCTTATGAGTTTTAGTTTTGTGCTTTGGCATTTTAGAGGTGAGACCTAGGGTTTTGCTGCAAATTGGTCTTGGAAAGCACAGCTTCTCTTTGATTCAATCTTTCCAAGGGTGTGAACGATCATATGAGGTTTGCTAATTGGTGGCTTTATCTTAGAAGTCACATTGTGCTTGATTGAAATTATTTTATCAACATTTTCGAAGGTTACTTATAGCAGATCAGAAATTATTGAAGATAAGCATTATTAAATTTCATCATTGCTGGTTGTGCCTTCTTCATTGGCACATGAGAATCATTATTGTGTTAAAGTTTTGATCAGATTTAGAGGTTGTAGTATTTTAATTTTTCTAATATACTTTGATCACAATATCACTCAAATTCTATCTAGAATATATATATATATATATATTATAGAAATATGAATATATATAGTCTTTAGAACTCTTAATATTAATGTCAATGATAATATATATTTTCACTAAGAAATGATGATAATACAGATCAAATCTGTATATGTTAGCATCAAATGATGGTAATCGGTAAAACTCTCTACCAGTCCAAGTATTGTCATTGATTGGCAAAAGAGATAGAGATTTGTCATCTCTTTACAGGTTGAAGCTCTAAGAAAATCTACATCAAGAGAGGTTGGTTTGGCAAGAAAAGAACAACTGTAATCCATTGTAACCGGTCACTACACTAAGCATCAGTAACCGGGCAATGCACTCAATTAGGAAAGAGAGTATTCTAGTATCAATCAAGGACCGAACTGCAACCGGTATAGACAACTGCCAACTAGTGTCTATAACACAACCGGGACAGTGCAACTGCTAATCCGCGCAAAAGGAAGCACACCGAGGATGTGCAACCGGTAAGCCACGAAAGAGATAGCAGCAGGGCAAAGACTCTTATCTGTCCATAACATGAAGAACTCAACCGATATTTTATAGGACTCCGGTATGAACCGAGGAAGTCATAGTCAACTATCTGTTCCAACCAATCCTTTTACTGGGATTTATTGCAGTAAATCCGGGTGATCTTGAGTCATCTTGATGATCGGTTTGAGGCCTAGGTAAAGGATTTGAAGTCGGAATCAATGGTTTCTTGAGGCGCGACTGAAGGATTTAAAGCCGGATTCAATGACTTTAAATCAAAGTGTTATCTCCTATGAAGGAAGGTTGCCTGACACGCAACTGTTGTCTTCTTCATGAAGCAGATAAAGCTAGAGCATGCATCAGATGTTTGCTCAGTGAACCAATACTCAACTGAGTGATGTAATTGTAAGAACTCAGGATTAGGTCATGCATTTGAGGAGCAGTTAGGGCAACAAATCAGTATATAATCTTATGCCTGTTGTGAAGAAAAGTTGCCTTCATTCTGCCAAGAAAAAAAGAGTGAACCTATATACTATAGAAGCAGGGGTAAAAGAAAGTAAAGAAAGAGAGATAATAGATTGTGCAAAACAACACAACAGTAGATGAGAATACACCTACGGTGACCGGTGTTGATTCTCAATTGAGCGCAAAGAGAGATCTTATCAGGCTAAGCAAAGCCATCTGTAAAGATCACACTTCTATTGTTTTCTAGCAAACTTCAATAGGCAAATCCCAGTATTTGGGTGGACTCTAACAAGTCCCTTGTATCGAAATCCCTTAACCGGGTGACATCTCTCAAAGTGTTTTAGAAGTCCTTTAACCAGGCAGGTCCTAACAGACCTTATTGTAACAAATCCCTTGACCGGGTCGCATCTAGCAAGTGCATTTTTATCCTTTAAACGGGAAAGCTCTTAACAGGGTGTACTCTAGGAGAGTACAAAATTTGTGAGGTTTCCTCACACCGTGGTTTTTACCCTAACCGGGTTTCCACGTGATAAATCTGGTGTCATTTTGTGATTGTTTACTTACTGTTATTATTTTCTTAAATCTGTTTGCCTTTTGTGCTGTAAGTTTACTTCACTGGATTCAGCGAAAAAGTAAGAAGAGTTTTTACAAGTGTTGATTCACCTCTCCCCTCTCAACACCGGTTGGGACTGTCAATTGGTATCAGAGCCCGGTCTTGTTTTCTTTGCTGCTTAACCGCACAAGAAAAAAAAGTCAAGATGATGAGGAAGGACCAAAGTTTTCAAAAGAAAACTTCACTTTATGGTACAGCAGAATGAAGCTGTATATGAAGACTATCGGTGACCAGTACTGGATTCACGTTACCACTGATTACAGTAAGCCCAATGGCACCCTGACACCTGATTAGGAAAAGATCAAGACTGAGCACACGGCTGCTATGGATATGATAGCCAGCACGTTACTTGATTATGTCTATGTTGAGATTGAACACCTTGATTCTGCCTTCAAGATGTGGAGCAAACTAAAAACAGTCTATGGAGGGGATCCCAATGTTTAAAGAACCAAAGTCGAAAGCCTCAAAGGAAAGTATGATGATATGAGGATGAATGAAGGAGAAGACATAGAGCAATATAACAATCGGATCAAAGAAGTGATCAACTCCATCAAATGTGCCGGAGGAAAGCTCAGTGAAGAGGAAGTAATCAGCAAAATACTAAGAACTCTCAGACCTCAGTATGCTATCAAGATCTCTGCCATTCAAGAGCTTAGATCGGTGATCAAAGATCAAGTCACTCTAGACTCCCTTATCGGTAAGTTGGCTGCCTTTGAATTAAGTAACTTTGATAACAGCTTATCTATTCAGGAAGCAGCTTTCAAGTCCTCTGCCAAAATCTCTTCTACTAAAAAGGGAAGAGAAATTGGTAACTGCTCAACCGGAAAGATTGGCAACCTTGCTAAGAATCTACTCTCAGAAGAGATGGAGCAAGAAGAGTTTGAAGCACTCATTGCAACAAGATTCCCCAGAGGAAAAGGAAAGTACAAGGGAAAGCTCCCTTTGAAATGCTTCTCTTGTAATAAAATAGGTCATATTGCTGCAAGATGTCCTGATAATGAACATAAAGATAAAAAAGACTGGTTCAAAAATAAAGCAAAAAAGGAGTGCTATCTTGCAGGAGTCATAGATAACGAATCTGAAGACTTGGAGGATCCAGAAATTGCATTTGTTGCAATAAAGGAGGAAAGCCCAATAATAGAAGAAGTTGCACTCATATCGAGATCTCATCAATATGATGACTGGATCATCGATAGTGGATGCACTCACCTCATGACCGGTGATAAGAGCAAGTTTATCAACCTCGAGCTTAGTGACAACGGATCAGTTACCTTTGGGAACAATGCTCCCTGTGGCATCAAAGGTAAAGGTTCTATCGCTCTCTGCAACAAAGCCATCTGTGAAGATGTGTAATGGGTTGAAGGACTCAAGTACAACTTGATGAGCGTTGCACAACTGAACAACAAAAGATTCCTGCTAGAATTCGGACAAGGTTCCTGTATAGTAAAGAATCAATCCGGAACTCATGTCGCAACCGGTAGACAGAGCAAAGGCAACCTTTTCTATCTTGACTCAATGGAAGGAGCCTGTCTCATAGCCTCGGTCAAAGGAGAATCTAGCAAAATCTGTCTTATGACAAAAGAGGACAACAGCTAGTTATGGCATAGGAGGCTCTGCCACATAAACTTTGACAGTATTGTCAAAGTAAGCAAAAACAAAATGGTAAGAGGACTTCCTGAAATTACAAAGCCCATCAAGGGCATTTGTAAAGATTGTTAGTTGGGAAAGCTGACTGGAACATCCTTCAGTAGTAAGTCCTCTGCTGAAAAAGTTCTAGATCTAATGCACACTGACCTGTGTGGACCAATGAGAACAAAGAGCTACCATGGAGACTGATACTTTATGCTTTTTGTGAACGACTTCTCAAGAATGATGTGGACACTCTTTCTTAAGGAGAAATCAAAAGCTTTCCACATGTTCAAAATCTACAAAGCTACAGTGGAAAAAGAAACTAGTAAAAGTTTGAAGTGTCTGAGATCAGACAGAGGAGGTGAATTTACCTCTCAAGAGTTCACTCATTACTGTGAGGAACATGGAATAAAAAGACAGCTATCTGCACCAAGGACTCCTCAGCAAAATGGAGTAGCAGAAAGAAGAAACAGAACGTTGATTGATTGTGCTAGAACATTGCTGATTCAAAAAGATCTGCCTCATCACTTCTGAAGGGAAGCTGTCAGTACTGCAGTCTACATACTCAACCGAGTTCAAGTCAAAAAGGGAACCGGTAAGACTCCTTATGAACTTTGGTTCAAACATACTCCCAGTGTAGGATACTTCAAAATCTTCAAAAGTAAGTGTTATGTCAAAAGAGATATGTACTCTGGGAAGTTTGATCCCAAGAGTGATGAGGGAACATTCTTGGGTTACTCTACCAAAAGTAAGGCCTATCAATGTCTGAACACAAGAACAGGGAAGATAGTTGAAAGCATCAATGTAAAAGTTGATGAATCTTCAGAACCAGGAATGAAGACTGATCATGATGATCTCAACAGTCTTCAAGGCCTAAACGAAGGGAATGCCTTTGAATTCAACCAAGATATGAATGAAGATGATGGAAAAATTCACATGGATAGACATCTGGAGCAAGAAAATGTACCTGAACCCAACAGGTTGATACAGGAAGGCGAACAAGTTGATGTCCCGAACCATGATGAAGACAATGCTCAACCAGAAGAACCAAACAGGGAACAAACACCTGTCCTTCCAAGGTATGTCACATATCATTCTATTGACAATATAATTGGTGACAAACATGGGAATGTCCTGACCAGGAAGAAATCCAAAGAGAACATCTGTCTGCTTTCATGTATTGAGCCCAAATCCACCAGAGAAGCCCTGGAAGATGAGTACTGGGTCAAGGCCATGGATGAAGAAATTGAACAAATAGAAAAGAATGACACATGGGAACTTGTGCCTAGACCTCAGGACAAAAATGTCATTGGGACAAAATGGGTCTACAGAAACAAACTGAATGAGGACAGCAAAGTCATCAAGAATAAAGCAAGATTGGTTTGGAAAGGATATGCTCAAGAAGCTGGACTAGACTATGGAGAAACTTTTGCATCAATGGCTAGATTGGAAGGGGTAAGAATTCTTCTTGCCTATGCAGCTCACAAAAGGTTTAAAGTCTATCAGATGGATGTGAAGTTTGCATTCCTCAACGGGATATTGGAAGAGGAAGTCTACATTGAGCAACCGGAAGGGTTTATATCTGCTCAAAAGACTGATATGGTCTGCAAACTAAAAAAGGCTCTCTAAGGGCTTAAGCAAGCTCCAAGGGCTTGGTATGAAAGGTTGCATTCATACCTTTTGACCATTGGATTCACAAGAACGGGGGACAACAACAATATGTATCTCAAAACTCAAAAAGATGGAAATCTAATTGCTGAAATCTTTGTTGATGATATCATCTTTGGAGGGGATGATAGGATGAGCAAAGCTTTTGCTGAAGAAATGAAGAAAGAATTTGAAATGTCTATGATTGGGCCCATAAAATTCTTTATTGGACTACAGGTCCATCAGCTGGAATAAGGTATCTTCATCTCTCAGTCCAAGTACATAAAAGAAATTCTTAAGACTTTTGGACTAGAAGAATCCAAACCAATTGGAACACCAATGATAACTAACCTCAAGTTATCAAAAGAGGATGATGCCAAAGACGTGAATGAAACAATGTATCGGTCCATGATAGGAAAATTGCAGTATGCTATTCACAACAGACCGGACATTGCTCATACAGTTGGTATAGTGGCAAGATTCTCAGCTAATCCCAAAGAAACACATCTGGTAGCAGTAAAGAGAATCTTCAAATATCTAAAAGGAACTGAGGAATATGGCTTGTGGTTTCCTCACCAGGGAGGATTCTAAATAAAAGTCAACACTAATGCAGACTGGGCTGGCAACATTGATGATAGAAAGAGCACAAGCGGTGGTGCCTTCTTTCTAGGTGGGAGGATTGTATCGTGGACAAGTAAGAAGCAGAACTGCATATCATAGTCCACTGCTGAAGCTGAATATGTTACTGCTGCAATCAACTGCACACAAGTGATTTGGATCAAACAACTGTTGGAAGGTATTCAGGAATAGGTACCTGAACCGATCGCAATTCACTGTGACAATACCAGTGCCATCAACATATCCAAAAATCCTGTTATGCACTCCAAGACCAAGCACATTGCCATCAAGTATCACTACTTGAGGGAACTAGTATAGGATAAAGAAGTAAGATTGGAGTATGTTCTCACCAAAGAACAGATGCTGATATATTTACAAAGCCATTACCAAAGAGTACTTTTGAGTATCTCAGAGGTAGACTAGGGGTTGTACCCCTCTCAGATCATCAGTAATCCTCAACCGGGAATCATCAGTTCATTATGATTCAACAGAAGGTTACACCTGTAACCTCATCTCTCATAAATTGATGAAAAGGACTGCTGCTCGCAAGGGGAGTAGAGTAGAGAATGCAAATCTTCCTAATTAGCCTTTTGGCATTATTGTCAAAAAGGGGGAAAAATTGTGGCATTTGGCTATCGGCAATCAAACTTATTGATAAGCCAGGGAAGTAATGCAAGACTCCAAATACCCTTCACAGTTTTGCCATCAATGCCAACGGGGGAGATTGTTAGCATCAAATGATGGTAACCGGTAAAACTCTCTACCGGTCCAAGTATTGTCATTGATTGACAAAAGAGATAGAGATTTGTCATCTCTATACAGGCTGAAGCTCTAAGAAAATCTACATCAAGAGAGGTTGGTTTGGCAAGAAAAGAACAATTGTAATCCATTGTAACCGGTCACTACACTAAGCATCAGTAACCGGGCAATGCACTCAATTAGGAAAGAGAGTATTCCAGTATCAATCAAAGATCGAACTGTAACCGGTATAGACAATTGCCAACTAGTGTCTATAACACAACCGGGACAGTGCAACCAATAATCTGCACAAAAGGAAGCACACCGAGGACATGCAACCGGTAAGCCAAGAAAGAGATAACAGCAGGGCAAAGACTCTTATCTGTCCATAACATGAAGAACTCAACTGATATTTTATAGGACTCCGGTATGAACCGTGGAAGTCATAGTCAACTGTCTGTTCCAACCAACTCCTTTTACCCTGATTTATTGCAGTAAATCCGGGTGATCTTGAGTCATCTTGGTGATCGGTTTGAGGCGCAGGTAAAGGATTTGAAGCCGGAATCAATGGTTTCTTGAGGCGCGACTGAAGGATTTAAAGCTGGATTCAATGACTTTAATTCAAAGTGTTATCTCCTATGAAGGAAGGTTGCCTGACACGCAACTGTTGTCTTCTTCATGAAGCAGATAAAGCTAGAGCATGCATCAGATGTTTGCTCAGTGAACCAATACTCAATTGAGTGATGTAATCGTAAGAACTTAGGATTAGGTCATGCATTTAAGGAGCAGTTAGGGCAACAAATCAGTATATAATCTTATGCCTGTTGTGAAGAAAAGTTGCCTTCATTCTGTCAAGAAAAAAGGAGTGAACCTATATACTACAGAAGCAGGGGTAAAAGAAAGTAAAGAAAGAGAGATAATAGATTGTGCAAAACAACACAACAGTAGATGAGAATACTCCTGCGGTGACCGGTGTTGATTCTCAATTGAGCGCAAAGAGAGATCTTATCAGGCTAAGCAAAGCCATCTGTAAAGATCACACTTCTATTGTTTTCTAGAAAACTTCAATAGGCAAATCCCAGTATTTGGGTGGACTTTAACAAGTCCCTTGTATCGAAATCCCTTAACTGGGTGACATCTCTCAAGGTGTTTTAGAAGTCTTTTAACCAGGCAGGTCCTAACAGACCTTATTGTAACAAATCCCTTGACCGGTTCGCATCTAGCAAGTGCGTTTTTATCTTTTAAACGGGAAAGCTCTTAACAGGGTGTACTCCAGGAGAGTACAAAATTTGTGAAGTCTCCTCACATCGTGGTTTTTACCCTAACCGGGTTTCCACATGATAAATCTGGTGTCATTTTGTGATTGTTTACTTACTGTTATTATGTGCTTAAATCTGTTTGCTTTTTGTGCTGTAAGTTTACTTCACTGGATTCAGTGAAAAAGTAAGAAGAGTTTTTACAAGTGTTGATTCACCCCTCCCCTCATAGCACCCATTGGGACTGTCAGTATATATATTTCTGCTTAATATATCTTTGAATATATAATAGTAGTGTATATTAGCAAGTATTGATGATCACTGCTGAGACTTGTTCGGCACTATATTTTTTCTATGCTTCCCAATTCATAATGATCGATGATATGTATCTCAAGAGAGGGGCATGTCTACGAAGAGGCATGTCCAATCACAATGTACTACCAATAGTTATCATGCTTAATCGATACTCATATCGATTCACATTGTAATAAAAGATTTGTTCGATACTAATAATCAGTTGATATTAATACAAGTCTAATATAGATGGCATTCATAATATAGTGTGCTATCTTTAATAGCACAATATATTACCGATGTCATCAACAATTATATCGATACTCATTATTGATGTTTGCATTATTATCAACAATGTAATTGTATTAACAACATAATTTATATTAATGATATTAACATGATTAATATAAATGGTATTAACAACATGATTAATATTATAAGTATGATTAATGATAGTTATCTCAATTACAATTATGTATATATATATATTAATATATATTAACAATACAATACATTTCATGTAAATATATATATATATATATATATATATATATATATATATATAGATATAGATACATGATTGTGATCATACTATTTAATCATGTATAATAATCAATAATCACAGTAGAATGCATAAGAAGGATAGAGATCAAATGCTCAAGGCCGATAGGCCACTTATGCATTTGATTTCATCGATAGGAATAATCCGATCAAAGATACAATTCATTAACACTCCCTCTTAGCTAGGGAGGATGATTACTATCCTTATGTATACCCTATAGATCATATAGTGTGTGGGAAAATATCACCTCAATGTGATATAGAAAATTATGGCATATCCACGGATATTAAGTCTAATGATATCCACCATAAATGATGTCACCTACCGATGTCATTAGGAGTAATGGCATGTCCACGAATATCAAGTCACATGATATTCACCATACTCATATCTTCTCTGGTATGTGCACTAGCATCAAGTCGCATGATGCCTACCAAAGAAGATATCTGCTCATGGCCTATCCACGGATATTAAGTCACATAAAATCCACCATGAAATATCTCAGTAATATAACTTATCGAGGTTACACACCACTCAATTAATATTACGAAGGAGATATGAACTATCATGACATGTCCACGGATATCAATCCACATGATATCCATCATGATATTAGGTTAAACTATAGTAAAGTCGTCACCTTACGATAGTAACCAAAGATAAGTATACATCTTAGAAAGATCGTCACCTTTCAAGATGTCTACGAAAGCCCACGAGTCATGTAATTACACACATGACAAAAAGAGTTTACACATTAACATCTTTTCAAATATAATAGTAGAATAAATTTGCTGAGACTCAATTTCAAATAAAATTACATTTCTACCATACCAAGTTTACCTCTGAAGTGTTCCACCTTTGTTTTGGAGAGAGGCTTGGTTAGAATGTTTGCAATTTGTTCATTTGTACTAACATATCTCAACTAGATAACATTTCTCTCCACCATGTCTCTAACATAATGGTAAGGTATCTCAGTGTGCTTTGATCTATCATGAAATATTGGATTCACTGAAAGCTCTATACAACTCTGGTTATCACAGTGAATAATTGCGGAATCCATGGTTTGTCCAAACAAACCTACCAGCGGCTTTCTCAACCAAACAGCTTCTCAAGCTCCCATGGATGTTGCAATGTACTCGGCCTCAATGGAACTTTGTGCAACTGAAGATTACTTTCTGCTGAACCAGGATATCATGGCTGATCCCAAGCTGAACCAAGAACTTTGTACAATTTATTAACATAGTGTGCAGATTGGAAGTGATAATCTACAGAAAACTTCAAGGATTTGATGATTTAATTACTTACATATATTGGATGAGGTTTGATGATGTTGTTTCTACTGTATGATTGCTGCAAACTTTATACTTCATTCTGGTAATGGCAAAGGATTTCAAGGCATATCTTACTTGTAAGTTCATGAATTGTAACTCCTAAATTTTTTGGGTATTGTTGATTTAGATAATAGGGGATACTTTATGAATTGGGTCATCGATATTTTGTGAAAATACTGAGCGTCTAAACTGATGTAAAAATCTGGAATTTTTAGCTGTATATTCCCTATGTAATGTCCAGTTTTTGAGTTGAAATAATTATTGCAATATCTTCTATTTTGCTGCATTATATTTCTGTATCAAACATTGCAAATATATCAAAAAACATAAAACCCAAATCAAAGACAAGCGAAATTAGAAAAGGAAATATCCTGTCAAGGGTGGGATATTACATTATTAAATTATAATATGGCTGCTAAGATATGTAGAAATGAGAAGAACTATTCGCACAAGCAACCATTTTGACAAATGGCACTGGAGAAAGATATTCAAAAAGAACAAAATAAATATGCTTTTCTACAAAATTTTAATCCATTTGCCCATCCCCCAAGGTGATACATCTGAGTTTGGAAAGTTGTCATTGTGCTCACCTTCAAAATACCATTGGGGCCTCCAAAGCGCAATAGACAGATGTTGCGAAGACAATCTCAACTGGAGGCAAACTTGCTATCAGCTGAACCTCAACCAAAATGTAGACAATTTCAGTTCTATGTTGCTCATACATAGGTGGGGAACCACCCAAAAGCTAATGCACTAGAATACCCCATGAATTAGAAGGTACATATTTCAATGACACCACAGGAATAGCTTTTGAACTGATCTCCATAAATTCATGACCAGACCAAATCTCCCTTAATGTAGCATGCAAAGCAAGATAAACAACTTTTTATAAGTCTTTGTATACACCTCCTAGCCTATAGCCTAAAGCAATTATTTATCCTATTTCATGTATTACGCAATGACCTCTATTTCCCCAAAAATGAATTAGAATGTTAGAAATTCTTGTAATCAGGCTAAAAGAAAATAATTTTTTGTTCAATTCAGTAACATACCTAGCATTCTCTACTAAAATTTTGATGTCATTTTGAGTACAATTGTCACATCACCCATCCTTTCAACAATATGAGACTTGTAATCATCAAGTGACACAAAATCTGTGACTATAATCAATTAATCAGCAATAAATCTGACGTACCAATCCTTTCGAAAATGAAATGTCCAGTGTGCCTAAATCAAAATCACAGCAACTGCTTTTATCATTGCCGAAAGAGCTATCAATGCAAGCTCCTCAACATATTCTTCCTCAACAATAGCCACCACATTAGCTTCATTCTATGGCTTGTGGAATAGATCATAGTGTCTTTTCCTACAATATTTTTTTACAATAGAAGCACTGTGCCTTTCTTCATGGTTGTGAAGTGGAAGGAGAACTGTAGTTGATACCTTCAAATTATGCAACAAGTGCACTTTCTAAACTCCCAAAAACTTCACTCATTTGTTCTTATTAATATTCCTTCTACAAAAAATATTAATTGACCTTGTCAAAGTTCAAAGTCTAGCATTCCGCCAATAGGCTCAAAGCCTACACAAAAGTCTCAAATGAGGGCAACAAGTTATTGATGGTCAGAGCAACCATATCTTCCTCATCCACTAATTTGTTAACTATGGAAATATGATCCCTAAAATAATTAAGTTTTAGAAGATGCTCTGCTGCAAACCCACCCTCATTCAATTTAATAGAAAACATTTTTTGTTAAATTAAAGACCCTACAATTTTTTAGTAGTTTGTAGTTTGTACTTATCTTTCACAATGCACTCCCAAATGAAGAATATGAACCTCAAAAATTAAATCAAGCACATATAACTCTACAAATGATATAGCTTCCCTATGACATTTGTAAAAGTTATCCTGATTGCTGGCTAGCCCAATCTCAATGCCTGATGGTGTTATATCACATATCTAATACTAAGCAATAGTGAGTATTTTGTGACTCCATATATTTAAGTTTTTACCATTCAACTTGTAGTTATTAGGCAAAAAGGGATTCTTAATATTTGTTATTGAAAACAACAGGGTTATATACAAACATGATTCAAACTCTAACAACTTCCTTAATTTGACCCAAAAAAGTTAAATTTTGATGCCAAAATTTTAAAAATATACTAACCTAGAAAATTTGAATTCAAGCTTCACAAGTTCCATAGACCAAATATGTAAAATTGTGTGCAAATCATTGAAAATACCTTAAATCCTTGACTTTTAATGTATACTAGAAACTACTTGTTGCAAGAAAATTTTTAAAAATTGGAAATACTTGAAATTATTGATGTTGTCCAAACTTTGGCAACTGCAAAAGAAAAACTATCCACACAAACTCCCATTCAAACTTTTGCCCTCATGGCTGTGCCACAAAATGTTACTCCCCTTGACTAACATGGTTAGTAAATGTCACACCTTCAAGGGTCCCGCATGACCAAATAGTGATTTTGCTTGTGATTTACAACAGCCTACCAGTTATAGATGCCCATGATTGTACTAGTTTTCAAGACTTGTTTGTGTGCCCCATGTGCAACTGAAAATGTCTGCAATGGATGATTTTCAAACTTGTGATCCTCTATCTCTCTTGCAACTGTGTTTTCCTTAGTCATGCTTGTAGACATGTGATGATATTGATGCAAAATACAACCTTCAAATTGTTTTCTTGTGCACACTTCTAGTTTGATAACCTTCAACTTGCAAAAATCAACATTTTTGACTGCCTACAACTTGAATTTGCACCTATAAATACCTCAATCACCTGTAATTGCAGCTTGTGTCCTCAAAAAATTATGCTATGATTCTTCTCCACATTTGCCACACAAATTTAACTTGCACCTTACAACCTTCTTTCTTCCCAACTGTCAAAATTTATTTGATCAACATTGTACTCAATCAACCAAGCTTGCTCAAAACAATTTGACTCTCATGCCAACATTAGTAAAATCAAAGAAATGAGATTGAGAGAAATTTGTGTGCATCTTGTTGAGAGAGTGTTGTATTATATAGATTAAAAAAAAATCTTGTTACAACCAACTCATTAATTAAATTTCAACAACTGTATTAATGACCTCTAACTAACCACTTAAGTAATTACATACAAGTGTCAACAAACATTACTATATCGTTAAACTAATACTCTAGTAACTCCACCTAGTACTAGAAGGTAGCAAAACGTTGCTGCTCTACCCTTGACCTAAAAAGCAGTGGTTCCTCTTCTGGCTCAACACCATCATCTCCCATAATATCATCCAATCCAACAACACTTCTTTTGATGTCATTCCCTCTATTTTCCTCTCAAAATCAACAATATCCTCTTCTGTAAACATGAGTGTGTCTTCATCTTGCTCAATCTAGTTGCTATGTGGATCAATCTCATCCAGGTTAATCTACTCAAAAGTAGTTGTCCACCTTTTTTGCAAGAAGGCAAATGATGTATTACATAAAGACAAGGTCATTGTGGCGTTTTTTGTGTCAAACAAATTCCTAATTGTAGTCACATTCAAAAATGCTACAAGATTGAGACAAAATGCAAAGAGCTAGCTTTTGAAAATTTGGGATAGTTTTGCTTGAATCTTCCCACAAAATAGTAACAAAAAAGGCATTCAAAATTTTGTAAATAATACTTATAAGTGAAGACTCCATTCTTTTCTTACCTAGTGCTTTAGAGAGTTGGGGGACAAGAAAAAAGTCTTCTCCTAAAATTCTTGTAATTTTGCAACTCCCCAATAATTAGGTCATCAGTTTCAATCTAAACCATCATCCTCTCAATGAATGTTAAGAGATCTCCCATAACCTTTGCATTAATATCCCTGAAGTTGTTTGAAAAAAAAAATTGCGATTGAGATATTACCACATTGTATGAATGGGTTGGTGGAGTTATTCGTTTGAGTCCCAACCAATGATCTCTTATGTGGATTCATATTTGATTGTCTCCAATGTAACACTAGCCAGAGGTACGTCGGGACGGGGGGACGAGTTTCGGGTGCGGGAAAAAAAAGGGCCTCAATTTCGGGACGGTGGGGGGACGACGACGGGGGTGCGGGGGTGGGGGGGGGGGGGGATCGGAGGGGTGTTGCATACAATACATATAGAACTTGCAATACTAGTTATGAAATGATGTTTCAATATAACATACCAAATTGAAATACTTGAACATAGAAAAATTGCAACACGAACCAGAACCATTGAACATTCAACATAGTAACATAGTACATACCCAATAGTAACAATCAAAAATCAAAATTCAAATTATCAACAAATAGGATTTATATTAGTTCTATCAAATATCAATTATATCATAAAGAGATTACAATGAGTAGCATCATGCATGATATGAATCATGATCAATCATCAATATCAAAATGAGTACAAAATCATGTCAAAATGACAAAATGTAGTGATGGGAGGACTCTAATCATCCCCCAAGCCAAAGTCCTCATCATTGGAACTATTGGACTCCTCACACTCAAGTTTCGCCAAAGGAACACCAACCAACCCTACATCTGTTTCTGCTGCAATCTCGTCCTCATCAATCTGAGATGGATCCTCTGGCTCTACATCCCATCGTGTTGTTGGGCTCTCTTTGTACACACGCTTCTCTAGTCTCATAGAGGTAAGTTTGTTCCTCTTAACAGAGTGGTGTTGTTGGGATCTCTTTGTACACACACTTCTCTAGTCTCTTAGAGGTAAGTTTGTTCCTCTTAACAGAGTGGATGAGGCACCCAAGTACCCCTGGCGTCACCAAGCACCCAAGTACCCCTAACGTCCCCAAGCACCCAATCACCCAAGTACCCAAGCACCCAAGTACCCCAGACGTCCCCAAGAACCCAAGCGGTGCGGGGTGCGGTCGGGGTGCGGTGACGCTTGGGCGGCGGTGAGAGTGCTTGGGTACTCCAAGTACCCGTCCCGGGGATGTCCCTGCACCGAGTACTCCAGGGTTTTAGGCCGGGTGCGCGTCCTCAGGTTTCACTGATTGTCTCCCATGTATAAGTTTTGGATGGCCTCCTTGGCCCTATCCATAGCTGCATAAATATACCCCACTGGATTTCACTCTTCATCCACCAAGTACAAAATCTTGACCAGGTACTCCAAGACCAACAGACAAATCAAAATTACAACTGAAAAAATAACTTTAGAACATTAAACAATATTTTGTAATTAAAATTTTGCAAAAAGTGAAATTAATTGATACAATTTAGCATTTAAATTGAAGTTTGAAGCTACATTGATAATCTTTGTGGCAGAGATGGAGGAGGACGGGAAGTTGCAGAGTGGGTACAGGAATGGTGATGGTGGAGGGAAAGATGTAGAAGAAGATGCCTCCAGCAAGGAGATTTGCAGCAATGAGGGATAACATATGGAATGCCAAACAAAAGATCTCTCAGAGGAAGTAGAGATTGATAGAGAATTGATGAAAGATTTGGTGGTTACTTGCAGATTTATTGGTGCAAAAAAAATAGTCTATTAGAAATAGGATTAAAGAGGCTTGGAAAACAGAGTTCATTGACAATTTTCTTCCTAATATTTTTTTTGTTGTAATCTTTGCCAGTGCAAAGGAGAGGGAGAAAATTTTGTAGGGCGGTTTATGCACGATGAAGGAAGATCCTTTATATATACAAAAATGGATCCCAAATTTTAATCCTATTGCTTTTCATCCATGTGATTCTGCTGTATGGATTAGGCTATATAATTTACCAATTGAGTATTAGTCAAAGGAATGCCTAGAGAAGATTGGTAGATTGGTGAGTACTCTAATTGATATTGATGCAGATTTGGCAAATAGTGACTCCTGTATTTATGCAAGAATAAAAATAGCAGCAATTAATACTATTCCACCCAAGATTAATCTCTCCACACAAAAGAAACATTGGATGCAGAATATTGAAGTTGAGGAGATTAAATTCTTTTGTCTTAAGTGCCGCAGAAGAGATCATAGTGAAGATGAATGCAAACGGGGTATGAGAAACACTAAAAAATGGGTTCCAAAGAGAATGCTCCTTCAGTTGGGTAGTGAAAAACGGTTGCAGAAATGACAGTTATGGACAAACAGGACAAAAAAGTCTCTGAACAAGAAAGGAGAAAACAATAAAGAAAATGGAAGATCTCCATGAAAGGAGGGGCTTCATGTTTGAATGATAATGTGATGCCAAAAGGACTCTTTTGAGAATGGAACAGTGGCAAAGAATCAAATATCCCCAACAACGCAAAAGAAGAAAGATAAGGAGCCAATGGAAGATAAGGCGATCCAGGCGGGTGAAGGGAAAGAATCTTTATTCGGAGAGCAAATGGAGAATGATTAGTCTTTAGAGGATTTTTTCGGGGAGGATGAACTTGACAATATGGACCCTAGGTGCATTAGTCAGTCTGCTTCCAAATTATTAGGCAAATCTAAAAACAATAGGGGAAGAAAATCTAACCGTCAGAAAAGGGAGGAGGAAGCATCAGAGAAAGGATCGATAAGTGTAATAAGATTTTTTGAAAAAGACCACAGGGGCCAGAGTCTCCCTTGGGGGTCAATGAAGTTGCTAACATAGAATGTCACGGACCTCTTGGCTCTTGACAAAAAGCACTTGGTTAAGTGCTATTTAGAGAAAGTAGAAGCTGAAATTATGTTGATTCAAGAGACTAAGATCAACCAGGAGACAATCCTCTTATTTATTAAATATTGTAGGAGATGTTAGCAAGTGAACAATCTGATGGTTTGGGAATCCTTTGGAACCCTAATGTCCTTAAAATTTCATTGGTGGAAACAAGCAGAAAATGGATGCTTTGCAAGGTATGTTGTCAGACTTCAGACATGAAGTTCTTCATCTTCAATGTTTATGGGCCCACATGACAGATGACAAAGCAGCTCTATGGAAAAATTTAAAAGGGAAGATTAATGAAGGGGGGATGATAATTTTGTCATGGGAGGAGATTTTAATGCTATACTCAATCCGAAGGAGAAGAGTGAGGGTAAATCAAATATTAATAAAGTGATGATTGACTTTGGTGATTTTGTGGAGACAAGTGGAATGGTTCCCAAGAATGGGCAGTTCACATGGACGAACAAGAGAATTGGATTTACTAGCATCTCTAAAAGATCAGATCAATTTTTTCTCAGACAATCTTGGATGCAGGTGCAGGGACAATGAAAGTATAGGAGAAGTTGCTGTTAAATATTTCCAAGACATTCTGAACAGTGCAGCTCAGCCAGATAGACTGAGATGGGTGAAATGTTCGATATTATTCTGGTAATAGAGGACAAGAAGATGCTTGCTAAGCCGTTTACAAGAGAGAAAGTTAAAGTGGCAGCCTTCCAGCTCCAGATGGAAAAGGCTCTAGGCTAGGACAGGATGCTTGTGAAATTTTACCAGAACTGTTGGCACTTCATTGGAGAGGATGTGTATAAGTTGGTGGAGGATATAAGAAAGGACAGGAGATTTGTCAATCAGTTGAGTAACACAGTTTTGGTCCTCATCCCAAAGAAAGAAGCATGTGAATCCTTTGGCGACTACAGGCCAATCTCCGTGTAACGTCATATACAAAATCATTTCAAAGGCAATTGATAACAAACTGAAATTTTTCTGGGAGAATTTGATCTCTGAAGAACAAGATGGATTCAACCCAGGAGCTGACAACATTATTCTCACTTCAAAAACCATCCACTCAATCAGATCAAAGGGCGTGAGAGGTATAGTTATAAAATTGGTTGTGACTAAGGTGTATGATAAAGTTTGTTGGGACTTTCTTCTTGCTATCATGGGAAAATTTGGGTTTGATGATAAGTGGATTGGAGAAGTCAGAAATTGTATATCCTCACCAAGATTTTCAATCGTGGTGAACGGATCTTTCTATGGGTTTTTTAAAGCCTGAAGGGGTTTCCGTCAAGGAGACCCTATCCTCCCCTTCTTATTTGTATTGAGTAGACAAATTAAAATTAGGAAGGAGAGGCGAATATGGAAGGGCATTGAGATTAATGAGGAGATTGATCCTATATCACACTCCCAGTTTGCAGACGGCGCCATATTGTTTGGAGAGGCCTCAACACATGAAGCTGAAACTATCAGAGACACGTTTGAAGAATATTCATTGGCTTTGGGTCAAAGCATGAATTAAAATAATTCAGAAATTTTCTTTTCTAACACCAATAAGATCAAACAAAGGAGGATTGCACAAATTTTAGGGTTCATCCAAGTATTCAGGGGCTCCTCTCTTTGTGGGTCCTAGAAGGATGTCCCATTGGGAAGAAATTATTTCGATATGTCATTCTAATGCTTCTTCATGGAAAAGCAAATGGTTGTCTTAGGCGAGCAGAATCCTGATGATTGAATCTGTTTTATCTGTTTTACCTATTTATGTTATGTCTTGTTTTAAACTTCTCCACAAGGAAATATCATCATTGGAAAGTTTCTTCAAGAAATTTTTATGAGAAGGAGCAAGGGAAGCAAGAGGATACCACTTATCAAATGGGAGAGGGCATGTCAAGCTAAGGAAGTTGGAGGGGTTGGTCTCAGAAAAATGGAATTACAAAATTTGGCACTAGGGGCTAAGCTTATGTGGAAGATGTATAGATTTCCTTCAAAGCCTTGGTGCAAAATTATGAGGAAAAAGTATTTTGATTCGGATGATCCCAACAAAATGCTTACCATGGCCAATACAGATGGAGGTTTGGCTATATGGAGAATCATATGGGAAAGTACAACATTCTAATTAACCATATCACATGGAAAGTTGGTATTGGTAAGAAGGAAAAATTTTGGAGGGATTCCTGGAATGATGAACCAACATTGACATTTTTTTTCCACAACAGAGAATGGGTGGAAGCAATTGAGAGGTAGTTTGGGTTGTTTGTGGCAGACTATGTTGTGACAAATGATGACAAGCAAGTGTGGCGGTCCATAGAAGATAGTATCCCGTCCAACGAGGATGCATCGGTTTTGAAAGAGGTATTAAGGAAGCAGAGAATCTCAATAGAATAGGAAGATGATGAGATTGTGTGATGCGCTTAAAAATCTAGAGAATACAGTGTCAAGTTGAGTTATGAGGTCCAACGCAGACAAAATACCATTGCAGGGTAGCCAACAGCACTATTTTGGCATAAGAGTCACCCCTCGAGCTGAAGCATTCCTATGGGTGGCTCTACATGGCCGAATATTGACGAGAGACAGACTTAAAACTATTGGAATTGCAGGCCCAAGTATTTTCCCTGTGTCTTTTGAACATGACAAGACTATGAACCACCTATTTATGCTAGAATTGTCTCCTTGAATGAATTGGATGGCAGACAGTTAGGAATGAATCACTGTTGGATTTTTTGAAAGGATGGCCGATCCTAGGAAGAAGATTGGTGTAGGGGAATATCTAGATGCTTAGCCCATCTATGGTGGCGTGGTATTTCCAGAACAAAAGAATAGGAGGATCTTTAATGAAAAGGCTCTGTCAATTAAATATATCATTCCAGGCATTAAGAATGGTATTTGTGAGGTAGTGAATACAAAGGTTGCATAAAAGGATTTCCTTACATTCTAATGGGATAAGGAGATGCAAATTTGGCCTTCATTAAAGATGTCGTGAGTTAATATTGAAGGGAAAATGAAGAGGAGAGAAGCTCGTTGGGCACCCCCTAGGGAAGGGAGATATAAGTTAAATTTAGATGGAGCTGTTAGAGGCAACCAAGGTGATGCTGGAGTTGGAGCTATCATAAGAGATCATGCATGCAGATGTGTTTGGGCTCTGCATGGATACCTTGGGGAAGCCACAAACAATGAAGCAGAGATGGAAGCATTGGCATGAGGTTTGTGTCTTTGTGTTCCAAAGGTATCTTGAAAGTGGATATTGAAGGTGACTCCCAGCTTTGCATTGATGTTGCAGCTAAGGGGCAGATTAGCAATTGGAAATCAAGGCAATGGATTCCAAAAATAGAATCATGGATAGAAAAATTATTAGACTATAGTATTATGCATATTTATAGAGAATCCAATAGGGCGACTGACTGTGAATCGACAAGAGGATATTGTTCTAGATGGCTTGTGCTAAAGTATATCAGATCTGGAAGTAGATGTATTTTATTAAGTTCTTTATTCAATGCTGATATTAATACTATTGTAATTTTGTGTGTCCTTGGATTGAATAACATTATGTTATATATATATATATAGGAGAGGTATGTCCTTGAAAGGACATGCCTCTTCCCATTAATTATAATTTAATCAATCTTATAATGTTTCATCAATCAATTATTAATTTAGAATAATATAATAGATTAAAATTAATATTTTATATGATTAATAATAATATAATAATATGTAATGTCCCCGTTTTTCAATCTCTTGGGATTAGCTTGGTTTGGCGACCCTCGCAAGCTAATCAGGTGATCAGAGGGGGTCAGTTGGCGGAGCCAGTGTTGGGATTCCATTCTGGAGGTTCAAATACCAGGTCTGCTCTTCATTCAAGTCAGTTTGGTCAACTTACTATTTTTAGTAAGTGGTATTTTTGGTATGGTCAGGTTTAGCAAGGCGTCTGCACGGGGTGTCAGATGTTCAGGATCGAGTTTCAGGGGATCTCCAGTTTGAAAGACTTACTATTTATAGGAAGTCTATTTTTGACAGTTGGCTATTCTGGGCAGTTGACTATTTTGGGCAGTTGACTATTTTTGGCAAGGCAGTATGAGCTCGGGTACTGTTGTCAGAAGTTTGAAGGCTTTTGTCAATGAGATTCAGTGCATCACATTTAAAATAAAAGTTATTAAATTAAGTTATGTTAATTTAATAACTTTGGTCTTTAATGTTTTGATTTAATATTGTGATGGTGAAGACTCTTTAATGAAAAGTGTCATGATGAAGTTTCATTAAAGTCATATATATGCCTTGAGGAAATGGATTTCACTACCTTATGTCATTTTATAAAATTGTGAAGTTGAAAGTGGTCTGAAGAAGAAATCGAAATTCCTTGAAGAAGAACAAGGGTTTCATGTGTTTGGTCTTCATTCATGGAGAGAACACAAAATTCTCCCAAATTGGCTGACTGATATTTGGGATCGAATTGCTTGATCTGAGCCATTTTGAAATGGATTTCCAATGCCATTGAGTTTTCTGTATTAAGTGCCAAGCTGTGCAAGGAAAGAAGGCCGTACGGCATTAGCAAGGTACCGTACGGATCTGCAGGTCTGTCCCTGCAGTTGGAACGTATTGTTTGGTTTCAACTCCAGCATTTGTGTGGCTGTAGCATCTGTCGTGCCATTCCAATGAAGAAGACTAGCCACCTATAGCAAGGAGCTGTCTTATTAGATGCTATGTTATTTACCTGGGACTGCTGCGTTTGATGAAGGAAATAATGAATGCTTAATGTATTCTGCTGTTATTACTAGGGCTGCGTAGATAGGAGAGTTTCATTTGCAGATTGGGAAAAAAAATACCAATTACCAAGTGCCTATTTTATTTAATTCTTGTTATGAGTATGTTGCAGACAATAATCTGAATTATGAGTATTCCATTCAATGAGCATTAAAACTTAGAATTAGATTTTGTTGTATTGTTAATTAATTTGGTAAATTGGAGTTAGAAGTTAGAAGTTAGTTTGCAATTAAATTGGAGTTAGAAGTTAGTTTGCAGTTAAGAGCCAGCTGGGCTCTTTACAGTGGTATCAGAGCATTTTTCCTGCCATCCTGTGAGGTCTGGATTTAATTATATTCTGAAGTTTTAAAAGTGATTAGCACTTCCACTTTCCCTAGCTATGGATAAATACAGGAGGCCCAGTTCTAGAAGTCGCCGTAACAGTATGGGAAAAAGAGAGGAATTAAATGCCTTAGTAGAAAGCATGGAGGTTTATGATAGCAGTCGCAGTGTGGGATCAGTACAGGAGACAGTGGTTTTTTCCTGTGTTGAGGATGTGAACATGGAGCTATCTAGTGATGACACTCATGATGGGAGTGTTGTAGTTGGGTTGGGTGACATAGATTCATGCCACAAGATAGTTGATTCACATGACGACATTGAGTCGTGTATGCAGCCAGAGTTAGTGGAGGAGTTGCGGATAGATGATGTGGACACACAGATATTTCCGATATTGAGAGTGAGGATGAAGAGTGTTGTAGTGTTTCTGGCTTTCTATATCTGACTTTGGGTGTGGACTCAGCTTTGTCATATGGTGGTGGTGGGTTCCAGGATTTTGTGTTACAGGGACTCTCGGATGAGGAGGGGGAAGCATATGAGTGGCAAGAGTTTGTTTCAGCCAGGGCTTCCACTTCTAGAGAGGGGGTTACTTCGTCGGTGACTCATGAGGATGATTCTTTTTGCAGTGAGACATGTTTGACTTATCAGACCTTGGGGGAGGACTCTGAGTTGTTAGTGAGCGAGGATGGATCCCAGGATCTGGATTGCCAAGAGGTTGCAAAGGACGAGGTAGCTGGAGATTGTGTTGAGTTGGATTCAACAGCAGCTTCCTCGGGGTTAGATGAGGACGAGTTTGATGCCTATAATCAGTTTGTAGATGTGTACTCAGATGAAAGTACACAGAGATACAATGATCTTGAGGGGAGCTTGTTGAATGCACCTTCCTCTCATAGTGTGGACAGCACAGTTGAGGTTGTTCATAGGAGGCCCGTTGTGCAGAGTCATCATGTGACTAGCCAGTTGCGAGTTGATGAGAGAAATTACTTCTACTCTCGAGCATTTTGATGCCACTCGTCAGTTGTTGGCTGTTAATGGTTGGGGTGCTCCTATGACAGATGAGCACAGTGGTGGTTACCTTTCCTTGACAAAGATTCATTCCTTGCGAGAGGCTATTGGGATTTTGAGACAGAATTATTTACAGTTGGTAGCCGACCAAGATCACCTGGTTGAGTGGGGAAGTACAGCATGAGGCTTTGATGGACAGAGAGGAGGTGAGCTCACTCACTCAAGAGCTCACAGTGACTACTGAGGCCTTAGAGGGCACTCAGCGGGCTCTTCTGGAGTCGCACATCCAGTTAGAGGAGGTGACCGTGGAGTTGGAGCATTAACAGTCCACACCAGCCCCAGACCCAGTTCAGTTGCACATTGAGGTGGTTGGTGGTGAGTTTGCTTCTACGGTTGGGGATGCGTGACATGATGTTGTGGCAGTCACATCTGTGCAGGATATCGGTGCACTAGTTACGGATGAGGTAGGAGTACCAGTGGAATCAAGCTCTCAGGCTGATTTGCTTCCTTTTGCTGGAAGTGAATCTATTTCTTCATCTCATATAGCTGATAGCACGGGACAGTTGGCTATGCCACATTTTCAGAGAGATCAGTTGTGGGTTGCGGGGGAGCGAGTTGACGCTACCACGTATAATTTCTACTGCACCGAGTCATTCATAGAGTATTTACTTGAGAGTGCAGATGTGTGTGAGGATTCATATAGAGTGTTTGAGGGTACTCTCATCAGAAGTTCTTGTGCTATTCAGGGGTTGGTAGGGAAGATTGTGGAGACTCTATCTACTATGCTTCCCCACAGGGATTTCGAGGTTGGGTTTGCTGAGAGGGTTGCTCAGGATCCTTCCCAGCCTGCAGTTAGGCGGAGTCAGAGATTGGAGCCATCTCATGATTCCCAATTTGGTAATGATGAGCTATTGACGGAGATTGGGGCTTCCTACCGGCATTATACAGTGGGGTATGCTCATCATTTTTCTTTTGACCCACAGGTGGAAGATTTGATCTCACGTAGGGGTAAACCGGCTCCAGTTTCTTACCATCCATTATGGGATGGATTAGTACCATCTTTTGCAGATGGAATTGGCAGTTGCATGTTGGACCACTTGCAGTATCGACACATCCAGGACAGTTTATCAGAGGTTAGAGTTGGTAACAGTGATTCAAGTACATTTGGTCATTGTTGTCTTCTCAGTGCAGTTGGGTGTGAGTGTCGGATAGACAAGGACTCAGGATTTGACAAAGTTAGTGTTTTAGTTGGGTTGAGTTCCGCAGGGTTGTTTTCTGCATAGGCATCTATAGTTGGTCTACAGATGTTGTTTTCAGCGATGTCAGTTATTTGGGTGTTGAGGGCAGTTTCTCAGATGCTGGTGTCTGTTCTATTGATGTTGGTATTTTCTTCATAGGAGTATGGTGAGGATCGGAACATTACTTATGACCATCCTTGTGATCCGGGTGGATTGTGATGTTGCTTGTTTTTTTTTCCTAATTGTTTGAGGACAAGCAATCTTGGGAAGGGAGGACTGTAATGTCCCCGTTTTTCAGTCTCTTGGGATTAGCTTGGTTTGGCGACCCTCGTAAGCTAATCAGGTGATCAGAGGGGGTCAATTGGCAGAGCCAGTGTTGGGATTCCATTCTAGAGGGGTTTAGATTACCAGGTCTGCTCTTCGTTCGGGTCAGTTTGGTCAACTTACTATTTTTAGTAAGTGGTATTTTTGGGTATGGCTAGGTTTAGCAGGGTGTCTGCACAGGGTGTCAGATGTTCAGGATCGAGTTTCAAGGGATCTCCAATTTGAGAGACTTAATATTTATAGTAAGTCTATTTTTGGCAGTTGGCTATTCTAGGCAGTTGACTATTTTTGGCAGGGTAGTATGAGCTCGGGTACTGTTGTTAGAAGTTTGAAGGCTTTTGTCAGTGAGATTTAATGAATCACATTTATAATAAAAGTTATTAAATTATGTTAATTTAATAACTTTGGTCTTTAATGTTTTAATTTAATATTGTGATGGTGAAGACTCTTTAATGAAAAGTGTCATGATGAAGTTTCATTAAAGTCTTATATATATGCCTTGAGGAAATGGATTTCACTACCTTATGTCATTTTATAAAATTGTGAAGTTGAAAGTGGTCTGAAGAAGAAATCGAAATTCCTTGAAGAAGAACAAGGGTTTCATGTGTTTGATCTTCATTCATGGAGAGAACATGAAATTCTCCCAAATTGGCTGACTGATATTTGGGATTGAATTGCTTGATCTGAGGCGTTTTGAAATGGATTTCCAATGCCATTGAGTTTGTTGTATTAAGTGCTGAGCTGTGCAAGGAAAGAAGGCCGTATGGCATTAGCTAGGTACCGTACGGATCTGCAGGTCTGTCCCTGCAGTTGGAACGTATTGTTTGGTTTCAGCTCCAGCATTTGTGTGGCTGTAGCATCTGTCGTGCCATTCCAATGAAGAAGAATAGCCACCTATAGCAAGGAGCTGTCTTATTAGATGCTACGTTATTTACTTGGGACTGCTGCGTTTGATGAAGGAAATAATGAATGCTTAATGTATTCTGCTGTTATTACTAGGGCTGCATAGATAGGAGAGTTTCATTTGCAGATTGGGAAAAAAACATACCAATTACCAGGTGCCTATTTTATTTAATTCTTGCTATGAGTATCTTGCAGACAATAATCTGAATTATGAGTATTCCATTCAATGAGCATTAAAGCTTAGAATTAGATTTTGTTGTATTGTTAATTAATTTGGTAAATTGGATTTAGAAGTTAGCTTGCAGTTAAGAGCCAGCTGGGCTCTTTACATAATATAACATATACAATATATTATAATTAATCAACATATATTATATGTATTCTAAATGATCATACGACTGAAGCTACAAACATTCACACTCCCTCTTAGCTAGGGAGGATTATCAGACAAAATGTGTAGTGGTCTCCCGTGTCAACACTTATGACCCTCACCATAGCTACACAAAACATCAACACTCCCTCTTAGCTAGGGAAGATAAAATCCATCATCCAAGAGAGCAACACAAAATTAATTGTGAAAGTTTATTTTGGTATCACATCATCATGATATCAGAGATATGGCCTGACCAGGAATATCAAGTCTCATGATATTCACCATAACTCATAGATTCATAAGAAATATCATCTCATGATATTTGGGAGCATTGGCCACAGAATATCAAGTCGCATGATATTCACCAAGTATTCAAAGTAATGGCCTGCCAACATCAAGTCTCATGATGTCCACCAGGTACTCGGGAAGTTTATAAAGATATCATCTCATAATATCAAGAGCATTGGCCACAGAATATCAAGTCTCATTATATTCACCAAGTACTCAGAGTAATGGCCTACCAACATCAAGTCGCATGATGTCCACCAAGTACTCAATAAATGTCCATAGGTAATGTGCACGTGTATCCTCAATAATACTTATCATAGGAGCATTCATGTCATCTATCATGATCTGTTTCAGCCATCATAAGATGTCTATCACAATAGAAGATCATGGTCTGTTTAAGGAACTTAATCCACCATGCAAGATATCATCTATCATGATCTGTTCCAGCCATCATAAGATATCTATCATGATAGAAGATCAAGTTATTGTAAGATCATCACCTTCCAATAACTTTAACAAATACAAGTGATAATCATTTGGAAGTCGTCACTTCCTCATGATTTACACAGGGCCCATATAGGCATTCATGATTTTCATAGTCATCTAACTATTTGATCACTGGAGAGTCCATCTCGATATGGTCTACTCCGTCTGAATCAATACGGCCAAGATTATAAAAAGTTGATTTAACCATATCCTCTATCTGCTCCCTCTGAAGCTCAAGTTCTTGTATCAACCTCTTGTCCTCTTTTGAAATGTCAGACTCCCTCTGAAAACATCAAGTTCTTTTTACCTTGAATGCAATTTTCTTGTGCTGCTGTCCTGAAGGTATGTTAGAGAGAGATTACAAATAGCTCATCAAACTAAACTATCTCGACCGGAAATACCAATGATAGAAGCATACAAGATTTTACTAACCAATATTATAGCATAAATTACAAAAATAATTTATGTTAATTAATAAAACATGAAATACTTATCTTTCATAAATTTCAAGTCTTTCTTTCCGTAAGGTGAGCCCAATTCATCTGCAATTTTTTTGGAATGAAGATCCGATTCTCCACAATGCTTTCCTTGCCTGTGATTTGCAATTTCCTACTGAAGAGAAATTCCATCTGCCCTCATAGCTGCTATTTGCTCCTTTGCGACATACAAGACTCGGGATAAAATTTCAATGCTAATACAAGAAGCCCGATAATAATAAGTTTTGTGCCGCCATGTTTAAACTCAACTATCTCTTCTGCTAACTACAGAGAAAGCCGTGATAATTTGTTTGAACTTATAAATATATGGGCCCCACTACAAGGACTCGGCTATTCAAGAATAGAGTGGTGACCCGATAAGATATTCTCCATGCACGGCAATGTTTCTATTTATTAATCTTCAAATGCGAAACATTTAAATATTTCCATAAAACATTCAAGTGCTCGAATGATATTAATTTTCTATACAACCTTCGGTAATTGCCAGGAAATATTTGGGAGGCTTCCCAATTTTACACTAAGACATAATGCACACACCCGATTTAGAGGTTGTTGTCATACAAATTTTATACGCTTGATGTGCAACCATGTTTTGCTTACAAGGATGCCTGTGTCATATTCCACAGCTTCCAATTAGTGTGCTCCGCAAGGAGAATGCTCACAAAGGTTCGATTGACCTGCAGATTCCATTTGCTCTGAAGTTCCTAAAGCCTTTTCAACAAATCCATTAAGCACATGTTCTGTAATCATTTGCATCCATTGCGAACAAGCATTACATGCCTTGCGTATGCTTTGATGGATTTCCATATTTTTGCTTATACTTAGGGTGCTCCTGTGTATGCAAACCGTTTGCACATAATCTGCAACCATTCCATTCATGTGATCAAAGATTCTTCGAAGCACTTGCCTTGTTTATGCCTTCTAATGCATTTTACCGCCAAATCCTCCCAGGCTTTCCCTCTGATACCATGTTAAAGTATATTAGATCTGGAAGTAGATGTATTTTATTAAGTTCTTTATTCAATGCTGATATTAATATTATTGTAATTCTCTGTGTTCTCAAATTGAATAACATTATGTTATATATATATGCCTAGGAGAGGTATGTCCTTGAAAGGACATGCCTCTTCCCATTAATTATAATTTAATCAATCTTATAATGTTTCATAAATCAATTAATAATTTAGAATAATATAAAAGATTAATATTTAAATTTTATATGATTAATAATAATATAATAATATAACATATATAATATATTATTATTAATCAACATATATTATACGTATTCTAAATGATCATACGACTGAAGCTACAAGCTTGGAATTGGGTTCAGTGGTCAAAGAAATTGTCATTTGGGAGCAAGGGTTGTACCCAAGTTTGTCACGGGTAGGCATCGGGTAGGATTTACATATTCCCAAATGTCTAATGGTCAAGTATGCTGGAACTCATACCATGTGGACAAAATTGGGACCAGGATGCATAATCGAGATGTAATAGGTGCTATAATGCCTTTAGACAGGGGACCTATGACAAAATATTTGCTGGGATTTGCCATATAGAGAAGTGTGTCTTTAAGGTGCAGGTCATATCTGTGTGACATCCATACTAAACAAAGGAATAGCAGAACAATATGACTTAAGGGAGTACTAGATCAACGGCAAAGCCAGATTTCTAGTTACTTTTTTAGAAAATTGAGGTATATTCAGGGATTACCCAGATTTCATCTAGGATTTGTGGCAAAAGGGAGTGAATTCGTGGATATCAGATAATTGAGTATGAAAAGACGACTAACACTAAGGGGCGACATTTCATGCAGAGAATATTGTATAGTGTGAAGATTAGATCAAAAGATATGTTCAGAATTTATGGGGGCAAATAATTCAGTAATTCCAGCAATATAGGGCAAATCTCATGGCAAAACTTGTACTCACACTAGTTCGATGGCAAGAGGGACACCTTTAAATTTGGTCTTGGTGGCAAGTAGAAGATGGACGGTGTGTTTTGAGAGAAAAATAGCACAAACCGGGAGCAGACAATGGCTTTTCTTGGCTTAGGATGTTTATCCAGGGGGGCACTGAGAGAGGAACAATATAGGAGACTCTTTAAGATCAGAGATGAGAACACATTGAATGCTATGAATTTCATCTTGGATATGAGCATGAGCGGAGAACATTTACATGATGGTATGGCATACAAAGCTTTCTTTTATCCAATAGTTCAAACTACGAATTCGAGGGAGAGAGGATTTCAGTTTGGAAACGATTTTCTTGTTGAATATAATTAGCCAAAAGTGGCTGATTATATGTTTGAGATTGAATTGGAAGAATTGAAGTTTCCTTTATCAGCCTTTTATCATGGGATGGAGATAGAGGAAGAAGTGGATGATTAGTCTGTAGAAGAAAAGGAAGGAGGAGAACAGGGCATTTCGGTTAAATCAGTATGGAAGGAGTTTCAGAAAGGGACCAAAAAGAATGAATTTGGGAAATTATACAGAATGCTTCATTCAGAGGAATCTCCGTTTTCAGTCTCAGTTGCATGGAGAATCATGAAATTATGTAGGGGTATTGAATATTTTTGTAATAATTTTATATAGATGTGTTGTAGGTGGTGATAAGATTTTGTAGGAATTTTGATGTATTGTTGGTTTTTATGGCTTTGGCTGAGGCCACAACTCTATAATTGTTCTTTTGGCTTTTAATAGAGGATCTACCCCCGTAAAGGTAGAAACTAACCAAGAAAAAAGATAATCTTTGTGGCAAAGTAGGTAGCAGGAAAATCTCACTATATATCATGAGCTATTGGAACTCATCCTTTCCAATTTTTTCTTCAAAATCACACAATATTAGGGAAAAAACAAAAGACTAATTTTTCAGTATTTTAACCACCATTTTTACCAAAATTTCGATTGAAATTTTTTGTATTTCGTGACTTTTTGCTTCTCATACAATGATAAATTCCCTTGATTTTATTCATGTTTTTTTGTAAACCACTTGCACTTAGCATATTCTTGTTTAGGTTTTCTTGGCGCAAATTTTGTCCATGATTATCAACTTCTATTGAAATTGAAAAAATGGTGTTCTCATGGTGCATTAGATAAATGGTTATCCCCCCCAACAGCTTTCCCCTAAATAATTTCCTATTACAAAAGTGTATACTAGGTGCATGAATTAATCTTTTTGCATTTGATTTTCTTTGATTGGTTTTTCATTTCTCTAATATTTGAAGTTTTGAAGTGTGTGTGTTTGTGTGTGTATATGGTCTTTCAATTACTTTTGAAATTATAATATACTAGTTTTTATTTATGATTTTATTTTTAGATTTATAAAATAATGTATTTATTTTAAATCTCAAAAGGAATTTAATAGGAATGAAATAAAATTTATTTAATTTTCTATTCTACATACATACATATATAAATATATATACATGTGTGTGCACGCGCAGGCACGTCTGTCTTAGGGAAACCATGCCTTTGTATTACCATTAAAAAATCAAAATTACTTCTAATCATCTTCATTGGGATCAGTAGTAGTAATTTTTTTCTGAATATAAAACTTTAAACCATAAAATTATTTGATATTTTGTACTATTTTGCTAAAACATCTAACCTTGTACCATGGTTGAGGTCCCCCCTTTGTATGTGTCTGAGCTATCAAATACCATCGCAAAAGACTGGTTCACATCCTATGAGGTGGAGATGCCTGAAATTTGTCTAAGAACAATAACTCGCTTTTCCTTGTGGTGGTGAGCATTTTCATCCTCACACACAACCCTGATGATGAACGAAAGGGCCAAAGAAATGTAGATTCATTAAGTGGCCATTTTCATTTGTCTAAATGTCATCACAAATCAATCACCACATCATCCACAACCTTCTTAATACCACAACATCATTGCGGTTTGATGATAGACACAATAGCTCATATGTCTTCTTTTGTCTCACTTGTGCCTAGAAAAAAGCAACAAACATAGGAGATATGTTTGTATTAACCATGTATCTGTGCAAGAATGAGAGAAAGGTGTCTCCTAACACCAACTTGATTGCATGCAACACTATTACAGAGTTTGTTTTAAGGACTTTTAACCTAAAATCCATTAACTCCCTTTTGAAAGCAATTTGTTGCTTCTTGGCATGCTGATAAATAGTGGTATCCATCCTAAATGAGAAGATGAAAATGCAGCCTTTGAATTAAAGCTTTATTCATAACACTTGGCAGCCAAATGTGTGGACCATAATGTTTACCTCCATCTCACATGCTTCATTTGTATGATTTATGACTGCAAATTGGCTGAACCCCATGAAATGAAATGATTTATTTATAGCCATTTAATTCTGATTGTTGCAAAGAAGGATGGGACATCTGAGGCTATATTTTTCTATGCCCTTGTCGAGCATCCAAAGGAATGATCTTTTGACACCTCAAATGCTACATTTTTTAATCTTTCAGCTACACAATTCACCTCCCAATACACGCCCACCTTGTAATCCTCAAACACATCGGGATCTCAATAAAATGTTTTGTTTCCAATTAAGGATTTGTCAAATTCGCAAGGCATTAATAGTGATGAGCGAGTCCCCCTCTATTTACAATTTTTTAATCTTTAAAGTCGTAACACGTGTGTAGGCCTAATAAGGCCACATGGAATTCAGCCTCATTATTTACTCCCATTGGTATATTTTTTGTGGTAGATCCAACTAATGTCATGTCCCCATTCTGGCTGACATCGTTTGGTGTGCCGGATCAGTCTATTACGGGCTCTCATAGACTGGTGACGATGTGGAGAGAGTCATTCTGATGATTATTTGGGGATTGGATGGTCTTATTTGCTTTTGGAGAGATGGTGTTTATCATATTTTTTATTATAATGTGTTATGTGGGGCCAAAATGTTATAATTTTGAGTTGAGTTGCACTTTTTATTTTATAAAGTTACTTTTTATATAAAAGTGCATTATAAAGGGATTTTATAAGAATATTTAATAGATACTTCTAGAAGTTATGGTGGCTTCTTAGAAAAGTGAATAAATAGAGTGCTTGGCCTCTCATTTGAACATCCCATGACTTGAGTTTACACTACTTTTCTCTTTGAGCATTTGTGGCACCATCTTGGTCAACAGATTGTCATTTGATCTTTAGGAACGGAGTTTCTTAAGGATTTGCACAACTGAGGAGGTGAAATATCCTTTGAAGGGTTGCACTTTGGAAGTGGTATTCAGCCATTTCAAGTTGAGCTTATTTGGAGTCCTCAGACTTACTTGAGGGTTTGAGTTTTGGTTGCAAGAGGAAAAAAGGCAGATCCGAAAAAGTAGTCCGAAAAAGCAAATCCGAAAAAGCAAAGCGAAAAAGCAGATCCAGAAAAAGCAAAGCGAAAAAGCAGATTCGAAAAAAGCAAAGCGAAAAAGCAGATCCGAAAAAGCAGAGTGAAAAAGCAATCCGAAAAAGCAGAGTGAAAAAGCAATCCGAAAAATTAGTGCAGCCACCTACAATCAGGGTTCTACTTGCAGCATTCGTCATTTCCAGAATTGCTGATTCAGTCACAAAAGTCTACATATTAGGGCCACAATTTTACATGATATCGGTTGCTATTTGCATTGGAAATTATAGCCATCCTTTGGAGCTGGTTCTTCATTATTGGCATTGATTTTCCTTGGTGAAGAAAGCAGATTATATTGGTGAATAAATCTGATATTAAAATCAGATATTACAGTCTTGAAAGGGCGCCTTTGGTAGGTGCGATTTTGGTTGTGGAGCTCACATTTGGCATCAATTTCATTCAAGGCTTGGGTCACCCATTTCCTTGGATCTTGGAGATGATGTTTGGTGCTTGAGATGGAATTTATATGCTGCATATTATTTTATTTTCAAGATCTGACCAGAACAGGGGCGGCTGGCTTAGAGAGCTCGATTTGGCTTGGAAGAACACATTTTCAATTGGAGTTTGGTTGCTTCTTCTATTCACAAGGGCGCTTCAATCCAACCAGGTTTCATTGCATATAGTCCATCATTTCATTGTATAAGCATAACTTTTAGTTACAGCTGTAGGAGTGCATTTTCATACCAGCATATCATATATTTGTAATTCTGGTAAATGTCAAGAGTCTTGGCTTATTGATGAGCATTATATTGGATCATTGTGTTGTAATAAGAGATACTAATTTGCTGGTCATTTGTAGTTGTCATTGAGCAATTCTATATCATTTGTAGTCAGCTTAGTAGTTTGCATACCAACTGTTTGACAAAATACCAGTTGGCTGTAGGTGATCATTTTTTATGATTAGAATTCATATATGCATTCAATATTATCAGAATAAGTTGCACATTCATGTTAGGTCATTGTTTAATCAATTTAGAGTCATTTGTAAACATTCTCATCAATACTAATTGAAGAAAAGAGTCATTAAAGCAAATTGAAATTTTATATCAGTCATATGACCCTTGTATGCAAAGTGTTTGATGAAATTCCTTGAGCCTTTATCAGCATTTTGAGAGCAGATTTCAGCAGGGTCATTACAACTAATGTCCCTTGCTCCTTAAAATGCAACTAGCCCCAGACAAGCCCAGGTTTTCTCTCGCCGCTCCATCGAAATTGAGTTTGTGCCACCCCTCATCCAAAGGGATCCAGCTTTCATCCTCTCTGGTATTAGAAGGAAGTCTAATGTTCGAATTCCCATGTATAGGGGATTTAGTGTTTTATATTTAACCTTTTAAAAATAATTTTACATTTATTAAATGTATTTACTTTAATTTTTTAATATTAAATGTAATTGTTTTTAATGGATTGAACACCAAAAGATGATGGAGCTTGGATAAATTTTTCAATGGAGTTTCCCATGGAGCGTAAACAATATACTTAGAAGTTCAATGATAGATTTGGAATCTCACCTAGATTGGAACGAAAGAAAAAGTTTTAATGCAGCAGTCAAATTCCGGATACCATAGTTTCACGTTGAGGTAAGAATTGTCCCAAGCATGGCTTTGTCCTCAGGTAGTTCACAAGTCATATAAAAGAAACCTTTTGTGCAAGAGTCAATGCAAAGTTCAACATCCAAAAGAGGCTATTAGTGTTTATTAGTTTAAGTATCCATCTATTCAACTTTATCAAGCTTGACCAAAGATTTTTTTTAGATTGCAAGAATTGGGTAGCCACCCCTATAAACTATAGTGAGTTGGGTAAACTTTTTAATGTAACTAATGGCATTGGTGGGACACGCCCTTCGGTATCACGTGGGCTCAGGGGAGACTAGATCTCGTGACCTTGTGCTTTACCACAGAAAGCTCTCGCCAATCGAGCCAGACCGCTAGCCTCAAACTTGACCAAAAGTTACGGAAACAACAAATTAGTGAAATTCGTGGTGTAGCTCTTCTTCTAAAGAAACATCTCCATGATCAATGGTAGGAGTCCTCAATTGGAGTCAAAGGGGGTGGCAATGCTATTTTATGTACCTCCTTTTGCTAGAAACTATCCAAAGATGAGTTAGCAAGGCATAGAGTGTGAGGCACAATCCTATTGGAAGATGATTCACCATTCGGATGCATTTATGAGTCTAGAGTTGATCTTGGAAGAGGTAGTGTAACTCAAACAAACTTTGGCAAATAAACAAGTTTCTATGACTTCTTTCGGATCACAAAGACATAACACGGGTGGGGGGAACATTAACTTCTTTGCACCATGTACAACACCTAGAACGCAACCAACTTTGTGAAAGGAAGCCAAGTGCGGAATACACTTCCAAATGCTAAAACTAACAGAAGAGATGATGCAAAAAAATTATTACAAACCCTTAAGCTATTGCAAACTAGATAAACACAATGAAAAATTAGATTTAAGCAAATAAACTCACAACACCAGATATACATGGGAAAACCCTTTCGAGAAAAAACCCACACTCCAAAAGCTAGACCTGATTGTATTATCAGCAACAACAACAGTTACAAAACAATCCTAGAGTCAATGCTCTTCATGAGAAAATACAGCAGCAGAAGATTCTAGAGAATATCCGGCGCATTAACGCTCCTTAGAAGATATCCAACCTAACATCATAAAATGCACTAAGTAGCTACAAATTTATAGAGCTCAACACAAGTGGAAAGAGCCCATGGTTTCCAAAACCATCTCTAATACCAAAAAGGTATGTGGTGTCAACTTACTAAACCAATGACACGTTGCACATAGAAACTTCCAATGCAACAAAGCATAACTTATCCATAACAGTCACCTTTCCATATGCAACACCACTTGTCAATAGTGAACTCCAGCATGAATATCAATTGCCAAAATATAACTCTCCATGACTCTTCCACTGAACTAGTAACTGCCATAATCATTATAGAAATTGTCATAGTTCCAACATAGCAACTAGCTCCTTAATTTTAGGACCTCTAAAGTGGGTGCAAAATAAATAAATAATATCATTATGTTTGGACTCTAAGGTTGAGATACCTTAATCCTAGCACTCTCCCACTTGTCGAAGGCCTGTCAAGAGTCAAAACTCTGTCACCTACTCAAGGCCCCAAGGCCCACAAAACCAACACACCATCTGAACTTCTCACTGCTCACTAGCTTTGTCAATGCATCTGCAACATTCTCCAAAGTAGCAACCTTTTCCAACTTCATCTTTCCATCTTCCACCATATCATGAACAAAATGATATTGTACATCAATATGCTTTGTTCTGATATGGAAAGTAGGATTCTTTGCTAAACAAATAGCACTCTGGCTATCACAACATATAGTAATCTGACTTGCATCAAAACCAATATCAGAACACAATCTCTTAAGCCAAATGGCCTCTTTACAAGCATGAGTAGCTTCCATGAACTCTACTTATGTAGTGGACAAAGCGACTGTAGTACAAATAAAGTAATATTGTATTAGTTCTAGTTATGTCTTGTCCGGAGGGTAGTTAGGAGCGAGGAGGTGCGTCCGTTGGTTTTCCCAACCAACCGACTATCATATATACACTTTGGTCTTTGATGTAAAACTGTTGGTTTTTGGTATCAATAAAGAAATAGCATTTCCTCGCCATTCTAGTATTCTAGTATCTTAGTTTCATGGTATGGTATTATGTTGCTATAACATTGATGTTTAATATACTGTTGGTATCATTGGTAATAAGTTCTGCTTTATAGTCTCTGTCTGTATAACTATTCTACATTTTGGCGCCATTGCCTAAGTTCGAACCTAGAGGTGCTGGCTTGGGCAAGATGGAGTAATGGGAAGGCCCTTCCTACCATGTGTACTGATAACAAATAGTGACGGAGAAGAGGAGGAAATAACAAGGGAAGATCAAGTGACACAAGATTTGGTGTCGGCCTGGGAAGTCTCAGTTGACCAGTACGTGCAAAAGGAAGCCCGAGAGAGAGAGCGGTTCCAAAGAGCATAGTACGGGATGAGCTTTTAGTGCCTCCAGCAATGTACGATCTACTTGGACAAATCCCTCGACTATTGGCAAGAAATCTGGTACGCATGGAGGAAGAAAGAAAGGAGACTGGAAGGGAGAAGAGGAGACAAGTACTCCACCAGTGAGCCGAAAGAAGTACATAGGAAGTGGGGGAGCGTGACAAACCAAGGAAGACAATGAGGTATTAAAATAATTCATGCCCCTACTTCCAAATAAGTATCCCAAACGACGACCGGAAGAAGAAACTGAAGGGGAAGTCACGAGGCAGATCCTAGGGTTACGCCAAGAGGAAGAGAGGTGTCACTACTTGAGAGGCTTGGCGAATCCATCTCAAAGTACAAGCCAAACTGAGGAAAAGCTTATTGAACACACAATAGAAGGTCTAGCCAAATTAGCCATTTCAGAAACTTCAGGAAGGAAGGGGGGAAGAATCCTGAAACTCCGGCACGCTGGGAACAACCACGAAGTGGGCAAGAAGAATCGCAAGGGGAAATAGAGAATACTAACTCAACCGGAGGGAGTGTCATGACAAGAGGGAGCATCCCGGCAGGAGGGAGCGTTCCGAGAGGAGGGAGCGTCCCGGCAGGAGGGAGCGTTCCGAGAGGAGGGAGCGTCCCGGCAGGAGGGAGCATCCCAGCAGGAGGGAGCATCCCGGTAGGAGGGAGCGTCCCAGTAGGAGGGGTCCCAACAAGAGGGAGCGTTCCGGCAGGAGGAAGTGTCCTGGCAGGAGGGAAAAGATAAAAACTTCCCAGATTCCTGGAGATGGGTCGGAGGACCCTGCATGGCACTGTAAAACGTGCATCGCCATATGGCAGGCCAATGGAGAAAATGATGCAGATCAATGGTTACAAGCCTTCCCGGCCACCCTAAGAGGGATCGCTATTGACTAGTATACAGACTTGGAGGCCGGTGAGAGAGCCACCTGGAAGGACCTTCGTACTACTTTCAAGGAGGAATTCAAACTCTTACGGGATGATGACGAAATAGTCACAGAAATCTATAACACCAGACAAGGAAAAAATGAGTCAGTCAAAAGTTATACAAGGAAACTCAGAGAATTGATAGGGAAGTTGGATAACAAATCGGCCAACGAATTAAAAAAAAGATGGTTCATTGAAGGATTAGCCCCATCCCTAAAACGGAAAATGAAGATAGTGCCACTAGCATCTTTTAAAGAAGCATGCACCCGGGCTATGGATATAGAAAGTGAGAATAAAACTTCCAAGGTTAAGCGACAGGGAAGCGGAAGTGAAAGTTCAGAAGAAAGTGGGGGTGAATCCAAGACCATCCAAGCCTTGAGGAAAGACATGATGCAGCTAATGAAGGAAGTGGCAGGAAGTGAGGAAGAAAAGAAAGAGGGTAGGGAACTCTGGTGCACAGATTGTGAGGAGGGACATACAAAAGGGACTTGCTCGCGCAAAGCCTTCTGTGACATCTGTCAGGTGTTAGGACACGCAACCAAAGACTGCCCTTACAACTTGAAGGCACGGAATGCTCAAGTATTTTTCACACAAGGAGAACAATCCACACCACTCATCACACCTCCACGTAACACTAATACGGAAGCATCACTAGGAGGGTACCGAAACAATAGACAGGGAAGTAATAACAACACACCTCGGAGAGCAATCCAGTACGACTCTAAAGGAAGACCCATGATCCAATGTAGGCGATGTAACCAATGGGGACACTTCACACGAGATTGCCAGAACGGGGGAGGACAGAATGAAGGAATGTTGCGTAAATGGTGCGGACCGGGCAACCATGAGGATGCCAATTGCCCTAAACAAAAGGGGGTAAACAGGCTAGACATTGCAGACTCTGAGAGGGAAGTTTTGGCCATCACAAGAATGCAAGCAAGGAAACTTGAATACCCAAACATGGCTACAGAAAGAGAAAGATTTCAAGAAGCCACAAAAGACATTAGGCATAACACAAAAGAAGAGAGAGGAAGTACAGATAAAACCCCAAACAAGGGGCCAGTACCGAATATCATGAAACAAGTATTGGAAACTACCATCCCTGTGAGAATTGTGGATCTGTTGGAAACGGTACCTCAGCTTCGGGTAGCAATATCACAAGGAATAAGAAATCAAGAGGAAAATCTCAGGAGGGAGAGGAAAGAAGAGAAACCAAAAGAGAAACTAGGGGAAAAGACAGATACCCTATTCACTATTGGGACAGGAAGGACACCCGTTGTAGTGGAAATGGAGATAATGGAATGCAATCTATCTAACACTATTGTGGATGGAGGGTTTGGTGTGAATGTCCTACCAGAAGAGACTTGGAAGGCTCTAGGGAAACCCACACTCTGGCCACCCACATTCTAATTAGTCGGAGCAGACCAGCACGGAATCAAGCCCATAGGAACCTTGGTGGGACAAAAGGTAATAATTGGTACACAAGAGTTCTTTCTGGATTTTGTGGTAATTACCTTGGAAAAGAAGGGGTATGATGCCCTGCTCAGCAGAGAGTGGCTGATCGAAGCAAAAGGTCACCCACAATTGGAAACGAAACACCCTATCCATAGAGGTAGACGAGAGAAAATACATAATAGACCTGAGAAATTAGTGTGTAAGTCAGGATCTAGCATTTGACTCGGAGGAAGAGGACCAAGAAGGAGTAGAACCAGATGGAGGAGTACTCCGACTGGGGGAATGCTCTGAAGATGAAACTAGCTCCCTCAACGGCTTATTTCACTGGCAGATGGGGGACTATGAGGTATTCCAGTCAGAGTGCAATATGCTGCAAATTCAAGAAGCTGAAGAAAGTTACCCTGAGGGGTACAAGGAATACAAGGAGGGTACGGCAACCATCAATGATAAACCTGCCACATATTTGACGAAAAAGTAGAGTGCAAGGAAGCCAAATTGCAAACTGTGAACCTGAGAGAAAAGGAAGAACGAAAGGAAATCCTAATAGGGGACGATTGGGACCTGGTATTGAAGGCAACAGCCTTCAAAATCTTTCTGGAATACAAGGATGTATTTGCATGGACATATAAGGACTTAAAGGGAGTACCACCTGAATTGTGTGTCCATCGAATACCATTGATACTAGGTGCAAGGCCGGTGCGTAGGCGACCATATCGGATGAACAAGAACTATGCTGCCAAGGTACAGGAGGAAATCAAAAAGATGATGCTGGAAGCAAGGATCATATTTAAGGTACAAACCAGTGATTGGGTTTCCCCCATAGCCATATCTTTGAAGAAGGACGACGTAGAAATCAGGATATGCGTGGACTTCAGATGCTTGAATGCAGTAACTATAAAAGACCCCTTTCCAATTCCTTTCACAGATAGTATCGTTGAAGAGGTAGCAGGCCATGAAACATACTCCTTTATGGACAGGTTTTCAGGCTATAACCAAATCAGCATTGCTGAGGAGGATAAGTTGAAAACCACATTTGTGGTAGAAGATGGGGTGTATGCTTATAATAGAATGCCATTTGGGCTGTGCAATGCACCAACCACCTTCCAAAGAATCATACTACATATCTTTCATGGTATGTCGGTGGGCAATTTCAGAGCTTTCCTCAACGACTGGTCAATTTATAGCGGGAAGGAGCACCACCTCAAGATCATGGGGGAGTGCATGGATCGATGTAGAAGAGCCAAGCTAGCCTTGAATCCAAAGAAATGCAGATTCATGGTAACCCAAGGCAGACTCCTGGGCCACATAGTATGCAAGGAAGGCCTGAAAAAAGACCCTGACAAGATTAGGGTAATACTGGAAATGGAAGCTCCATCAGACATCACTGGAGTGAAGTCATTCCTTGGACATGTGGGGTACTACAGAAGGTTCATAAAAGGATTTGCAGGTGTATCTCTACCCTTAGAAAAGCTAACCAGGAAAGGAGAAAAGTTTTGATGGGAGAAGGAACAGGAGGAGGCCTTCCAGGAGCTTAAGGAGAGACTAGTGAACGCTCCAATCCTCATATACCCGAATTGGGACAAAGAATTCCACGTCCATGTAGATGCTTCCAACTATGCAATAGGTGCCACCCTGACACAAGTGGGGAAGGAAGGACTCGACCATCCAGTATACTTTGCCAGTCGACTACTATCCAAAGCAGAGCGGAATTACAGTACCACTGAGCGGGAGGCATTAGGTATGGTCTATGTAGTTCAGAAATTTAGACATTACTTATTAGCCACTCCCTTTAAATTTTTTGTGGATCATCAAGCACTCATGTATCTTGTGAATAAACTTGTAATCCAAGGGAGAGTAAGCAGATGGCTAATCCTCCTACAAGAATTTACTTTTAAGATCATAGTCCGGCCCGAAAAAAATCATGTAATTGCAGATCAATTATCCAGGATCAAGTCCGGAGAAGCCTTAGGAAGCGGAATAAATGAGGATTTTCTTGATGCCCATTTATTTCAAGTTGTCGTACTTCCTCAATGGTACGAAGGGGTAGGCCAATACCTGTCAACGGCTACCTTTCCCAAGGAAATGAGCATACAAGAAAGAAGGAAAATTGCACTCAAAAGCGGGACATTCCAGTTGATTGAGGGATTGCTATATAAAAAGGGGCCAGATGGGATTTTAAGGTGTGTCATGGAAGAATATATCTCAAGAGTCCTCGAGGAATCTCATGAGGGATTAGCAAGGGGCCATATGGGGCCTGATGCAACAGCACGAAAGGTATTATTGCCAGGTCTATGGTGGCCTACGGTGTACGCGGATGCTAGAGAATGGGTCCTAAGTTGTGATACATGTCAAAGGGCAAGGAAACCCCTAAAAAGAGACTTTATGCCGTTGTTTCCATCGCAACTACAGGAATTGTTTGAGCGATGGGGTTTAGATTTTGTGGAGGCCCTGCCTGTCAACAATAACCACAGATGTAGGTACATAGTGGTGGCGACAGAATATCTCACAAAATGGGCAGAGGCAAGAGCACTCCTAGACAACACAGCCCGAAGTACTGCCAAATTCCTCTATGAACATATAGTAACAAGGTTTGGGATACCGTTGCAACTCACAAGTGACAGGGGGGTGCACTTTGTAAATCAGACAATCAGAACAATGACAAGTGAGTATAAAATTTTTCACTCATTCTCCAATCCATACTACCCAAGAGCAAATGGTCAAGCAGAGGCTACAAATAAAATATTAGTAACAATTTTATATAAGACTTGTGGAGTGGAAAAGGGAGATTGGGAAGAAAGACTACCAGCAGTTTTGTGGGCCTACAGGACAACTTACAAAGCCACCACTGGGCAAACACCCTTTCATTTAATGTATGGATAGGAGGCAGTGATGCCTGTGGAATTTGGAGTACCCAGCCTGAGAATAGCAGTGGCACATAGATTGGGAGATGCCGAAAGTTTAAAGGAAAGACTGGACGCTTTACTAAAGCTTGATTAAAAGAGGACACTAGCCCAATGGGCCATGGAGGTGGCATAGCAATGACGAAATTTTTGGCATGACAAACACTTGAAAAAAATGAATTTTACACCGGGCCAACTGGTCCTGAGGTATAATGGGAAAAACGAAATAAAGCCAGGCAAGTTCAAAGTACGTTGGCTAGGACCTTACAGAGTCACGGAGGTACAGGATAATGGAGCCGTGAAATTATCCACCTTGGATAATAATCCCTTAAAAAATCCAGTCAATGGATCAAAGTTAAGGCTGTATAATCAAAAAAAGGACATACATCCCATATACCACTTGGACATGATAAAGGAAATAAAAGCAGAAGAAATAAAAGAAAAAGCTAAAGAGTATGTTAAGTGCAGAATAATAAGACCAAATCCTAACATCCACGAAGTTTATTAAAGGCTCCAATATGGCAGCATAACCCATACCACACTGTACGAAAAGAAGGACGTTCAGGCAGAACGAAGCAGGACTGGTGTTTAGATTCAGGAAGTCATCTGTATGCCGTACGGACGGGAGAGGGGCGGATACAAAGGCCATGAAGCCATACGAAAGGAGACCAAGGAGCAATACGAAGAAACTATCCATCATACGGACGAAGCTGAGAGGTGGAAGGAGTCGTACGAAGCAACTACCCACCGTATAGACGAGGCTGCAAGGAGGAAGGAGCCGTACAAGGAGATTGAACACCATACGCCGTACAAACAAGCTAAAGATAGGCAGGCGGGACATGAGCAAGGACCGTACGAGTAGAACCGTATGGAAGGGAATCAGACTGTCCGTACGGATAGGAATCACCAGTGCAAGCAAGGTTGACGGACATGAAGCACTAGTACAGGCAAGGTCATACGAACAGGAAGCAATTATACCGTACGAAGGTAGGTCGTACGAGGATATCTGTGCACATAGACCGTACGGAAGAAGGAAAGAAGGACCGTACACCCAAGGCTAGAATCCAGGAAAGAAGGAACGACACACAAAACGGTTGGGGTGAAAGAAATTTTAAAGGCACGCAACGATTGATCAAAAACCATAAGATGGTAAAGATAAGTGTGGGAAACCCAAGCAAAGGGAAGATCATTGACTCCAAACATAAAAACCAGGTCTTGCAGGTGAGGAAGGGGAAGAAGATGACAAGTTAGAAGAGCAAGGGGAATGTTCCTGAGAAGACTACGACAGCCAATATTCGCTTTGAAAGCATAATAGGAAGTGAATGTCGTGCCTGGTGGGAGAATGCAGAGGAGAAACACACCCTCAAGGAAGCATTACGCAAGGTAGAGGTAGACAAAATCATTTTCATGCCCATTTTTTATCTAAAAGAATTTGAATCTATATTGCGGGTTATGGTGGCTGGCTATGACAGGCAGGCTCAAAAATCCGTTATTCAGTACTCCCATCAAGCTGTAACTATTTCCTACTCTGCCAAGGAAATAAACAAGGTATTTGGAATACCGGACCGGGGACAGGAAATCACGAAAACTCCAAAAACCCCAATGGCCATGGAGGAGAAGAAGAAGTGGCTGGAGTTAGTATGTAAAAAGAATCTCACCAGTCAGGTATGGAAGGACACTCTCAGCAAAAGGAACAGTAGGCGCCTAAAGAAGATTTTCATAGCTAACACAAAATGGAGATGCATTGTGGACCTAGTAAAAAGCAAACTTACTGCTGGAAGTCGCACATCAGACATAGCCATCTGGATGTTGCCAGTAGTTGATGGGTTAAACAGAGGAGAGATAAACAACTGGGCACAGTTTCTTTTAGATAGGTACATGAATTCATGGAGTTGAAACATAAAGCATTTTATATGCCCCATCATGCCATAGCATTATTTCTAGAAGCAGTTCGCATTCAGGTGGCGGCAGAGAGGACCTCTGGTTCCAGCCAACAGAGTGGAACCCTAAAAGCCAGCCATGACATACTGGATTCACTTGGACACCATGGGAACAGGATTAAGCGGGGGTGAACCACGGAAAAAGAAACTAAGGCAGGAAGTAGAGAAAAATCTCTCTATTGAAGATTCTTCCAACCAGAAGGAGGTAGGAGAAGACAGTGGGGAAGAGGACGGGATGAGTGACACATCGTCAGACTCTCAGGAGGAGGAGATCCGCCTTGGCCACTTGAAGGGCACACCACGAGATGTTACTTTTTTACCACCAACAGAAGGGCCATTGCCAGGAGGGGTACCTGAGTACGTGCAAATTCACAAGACCATCAGCACAGCAGAGAGAGAGAGTACCACGCTTAGTACGAAGGTCATCCATACCCCTCCTAGTGTGGAAGACATCCATACGGGCGGAAGTGTAAATGTCTGCAAGGAGGTGAACAACATATCAGAAAATGGGAAACCGGGCACAAAGGAAGAAGGGAGTAGACAGGAAAAGATTCTAAGATAGGGAGCCACAAGACTTTCCTTGCCTAGCATGGCCAATCTGGTTCCTGCAAATCAACAGACTCACACCAAGGTCATAGACCTTAGAGGATGACAAGCGTGTGGACACAAGATAAGACTCCACACCCCACAAGGTATTGAAGTAACCCAACCGGTTGCTTTGGTGGTACAACCTAAAGGAAAAATGGGCCCAGAGGGTATGGAGGGAAAGAAAAATACACAAGCTGAGGATGCGGGAGAAGACAGGGTAGTGGAAGAAGCAGATAGACTGCTGGAGGAAGTTGGAATTGTACTACCACCTTCACTACCACCCAACGAACCAGGAGAAGAGGACACAGCAAGAACCCAAAATCAAACCGAGGGTGGTGTCGGGATGATTACATTAGAAGATAGGGCAGCAAGGTTCCTCAAGGAGTTGGTAGCTATGGAGCATGCCACTAAGGAAATCATAGAGCAGGCCAAGAGTCAAAATGTGGAAGCCATAGTCAGAGCAGCAGAGTCCTTGGCAGTATTCATGAAAGGAACATACCACACAGATTGGAGCCTACTTCAGCAGGGGGGATACAAAGAAAGAGACATCGCTAAAATGTGGACAGCCCTAGGCATCATACCACGTGTACAGGAACAGCCACCTCTCATGCACACCCTGGCAGAAATAGAGGGGGCTTTTAGGAAGACCTACTTGGAACTTCAATAGGAAAGGGCTCTGACTAGTGGCATGAAGAAGGAATGGGCAGAAGAAAAGGCCGCATGGCAGAAGGAACGAGCTGGCTTGGAAGAGAAAGTAGCACTAGCAGAAGCAAAGAAGATGGATGCTTTACAGGTTCTCCAAGGAGTTTGGGCCAAACAGAAGATGGCGGAACGAGATCTTTCACGCATCTGGGAACAAGCTTCAAATCTAGGTATGTCTTCAGAACCCAACTCTGAAGTTTAATTTTTGTTTAGCACTGTCGTCTGGAAGACAACTGTTTTTTTTGGGGGGGGCACTAATGTAGTACAAATAAAGTAATATTGTATTAGTTCTAGTTATGTCTTGTCAGGAGGGTAGTTAGGAGCGAGGAGGTGCGTCTGTTGATTTCCCAACCAACCGACTATCGTATATACACTTTGGTCTTTGATGTAAAACTGTTGGTTTTTGGTATCAATAAAGAAATAGCATTTCCTCGCCATTCTGGTATTCTGGTATATTAGTTTCATGGTATGGTATTATGTTGCTTTAACATTGATGTTTAATATACTGTTGGTATCATTTAATAAGTTCTACTTTATAGTCTCTGTCTGTATAACTATTCTACAACGACTACAACCTATAGCTTACTCGTCCAACTAACTGCACCACCAAACATCCTGAAAACATATCCACTGGTGGATCTTTTTCTGTCAATGTCACCTGCCCAATCTGAATCCACATATCCACAAATGCAAACTGAATGTCGAGGTCCAGAAGGATTACCATGAAAACATAAGGAATACTCAAATGTACCCCTCAAATACCTGAACACTCTCTTAACTGCATCCCAATGCACCCTTCTAGGATTATCCATATACCGACTAAGAACTCTCATTGCTTAGGCAATGTCAGGCCTCGTACAGACCATAGCATACATCAAGCTACCAACAGCACTCGCATAAGGTACTCTACACATGTCCATCTTAGTAGGAGATTTTGGACAATCCTCCTTAGAAAACTGTCTCCTGTAACATAGAACAACTAATTGCTTGCAAGCTGTCATGTTGAATCTCTCCAACACAGAGTTAACATACTTACTCTGGCTCATCCAAAGTGTTTTGCTAGCTCTATCTCTAATGATCTCAATCCCAAGAATGTATCTTGTTGCACGTAGATCTTTCATTTCAAACTTGTTGCTAACTAGGACTTTAAATCTGAAATCGTTCTTTTACCATTCCCGATAAACATCATCCACATATAGGACTATGATAAGAATGTGACCATTTTCAGATTTATAATATACACAATGGTCAGATTTAGATCTCAGAAATCCCAAAGACAACACATAGGTGTCAAACTTTTGATACCACATTCTAGGGGACTGTTTCAAACCATACAGAGATTTCCTCAACTTACAAACAAGGTTTTCTTTACCTTTTTCAACGAAATGCTTTGGTTGTGACATATAAATTTCCTCCTCCAAATCACCATGAAGGAAGGTTGTCTTCACATTCATTTGCTCAACTTCAAAGTCATAAGCTACCGCAAGTGATAACAAGAATCAAATGGATGTCATCTTAGCTACATGAGAGAATATCTCACCATGATCAATTCCCTCCACTTGCAAATACCCCTTTGCGACCAACCGTACCTTATACTTCTCAACACTACCATTTGGACCCAATTTCTTCTTTAACACCCATTTACATCCCACAAGATTCCATCCTTCAGGCAAAGGTACCAGATCCCATGTAGCATTCTTCAATGCGGCCATCTCTTCATTCATGGCTTCCATCCAAGAATCTACATCATATATACCCATAGCCTCTCTAACAAGCCTAGGCTCATCAGTGTTAGTAATCAAAGCAAATATACAACTGGAATCCAACAAAGAATATCCAAACCTTTCAAGCAAATAACCATATCTATCAAGTTGTCTTTCATGAGTAGACCTCAATGGTTGAGGTTGAGGTTCCTGCTCTTCTTCAGAACTTTCAGAGCTTCTTGAGCTCTCCTCATCATTAGGTCCAACAATTTGTGGTTCATTTCTTATAGGAGAGGATGGTATTTGAACTACCTCCATTTTCTGTTTCTCTTCCTTCTTTGGTTGCAAATCAACTGTGGAAGGTTTCAGCTCACGAAATATCACACTTCTACTGTAAAGCACCTTCTCTGCAACTGGATCCCAAAGCTTGTAACCGTTCACACCGACACCATAGCCAATGAAGATACACTTAACTGCCTTGTTCTCCAATTTTGTTCTTTTCTCACTCAGCACATGAGCATATGCCTCACAACCAAAGACTCTAAGATGTCTCAATGAGGGCTTCTTGCCAGACCACACCTCCATGGGTGTCTTCTCAACAAGTGTTGAAGTAGGAGATCTATTAATTAAATAACATGCAATGGCTACAGCTTAAGCCTAGAACTTTTGTTCAAGCCCAGCACCACTTAACATACTCCTAGCCCTCTCCATCAATGTTCTATTCATCCTCTCTCCAACTCCATTTTATTGTGGGGTGTATGGAGTTGTCTTATATCTCGCAATCCCATGATCCTTACAGAACCTGTCAAATTCTGTCGAACAAAACTCACCGCCATTGTCAATCCTCAAAATTCTACCTGTCTAATTTTCAACCAAGGATTTGAATTCCTTAAACCGACGAAAAACTTCAGATTTACTTATGAGGAAATACACAAATGTCCTACTATAATCATCTATTAATGAGACAAAGTACACAGATCTCGATACCGAAGGAACGTTAACTAGACCAAACACATTTGAATGAATATAATCCAAAACCCCAAAAGACATATGAGAACTGGAATAAAAAGAAACATGGTGTTGTTTACCATAAACACAATGTTCACTGAAGTCGAACTCAAGATTACAATCATCAATGCCTTCAACAAGGCTCTGAGACCCTTCTCGCCAATGTGACCAGTCTTTGGTGCCATAACATTGTCTTCTCAGCTGGGAGCTTCATTTCTAAAGCATTTGCACCTTTAGGTACCTAGAAAGCTGAGAGCTTTAGGTACCTAGAAAGCACAACCATCAGATGTAGAACTAACAATCTTCCTCTTTGCTTGATCTAATGGTGAGGATGAAGAATTCAAAGCCCTTTTCTTGGACTTCACAGAAGCACTATTGCACCGAACCGTGCATGCATCCAGCCTATACAAGGTGCCAATCCGAACACCCTAAGCAAGCACCATAGAGCCTCTTGTCATCTTGAATCCACCACTTGAGATAACAACCTACACACCCACATCACCAAGCTTGCTGACTGAAAGTAGGTTTCGTGCCAAACCAGGGATATACAGTACACCTTCAATCCCCTTCACTCTACCATCAGGGAATGTGATCTTGACTCGTCCACGGCCAATAACATTCAGGTGAGAGTTATCACCCAAATACACCTTCCCACCATCAAAATCTTCATATTTTGAAAACCAATTTCTGTGAGATGTCATGTGGAAAGAAGCACCTGAATCTATCAACCACACATCTTCTGATGCATGTGTTGCCAAGGCTGCGACAAAAGAATCTACTTCATCTTGAGAGGATTTTTCATAGTCAGAATCAGAGAAATCCTTTTTACCTTTCTTTTTCTTCTCCTCGCACTCTTTTCAAAGATGACCAGGTTTGCCGCAGTTCTAGCATTTTGCCTTGGACCTTTTACAGGAGATTTAGATCTCCCCAGAGACTTAGATTTACCCTTCTTGTCCTTCTTGCCTTTTTCTATTGTTCTACCATGAGAAATTAGGGCCTCCTTAGCCATCTCAGAAGAATTTCTTCACATCTCTTCCGATAACAGCAAACCAACCACATCCTCCAATTTGAAAGTGGTTGTTGTGCTTCCAATGGCCATAACAAAGTGATCCCATGAGTCTGACAAAGAACAAACAAAGGCATACATTTATCTTGATCATCAATCTTATCACCAACATAATTCAACTGAGCAACTCGCATATTAAATGCATTCAAGTGATCTACAACGGACCCTCCTTCCTCCATCCTCAAAGAATACAACTTCTTTCTCAGCAATAACTTATTTACCAAGGATTTCCCTTGATAAATATCACCAAGCTTCTTGCAAAGCTCAACTGCAGTCTTCTCTTCATGGACATTCAGGAGCACTGAATCAGCCAAACAGAGTCTTATCAAACCCTTGGCTTTTCGATCCGTTTTGTCCCACTCATCCCACGGTGTAGCTTGGGGTTTCGTTGAAAAACCCGCAACCCATAGATCTCTATCTACAAGCATGTCCTCCATTTTGAGTTTCCCCAACTCAAAAGTGCTACCATTAAACTTATCCATCTCTACTCTACTGGATGTGCTTGCTATATCTCACTTGCAACAAGGTTATGAAATATTCCTCTGCAAAACTCCCACTAAAACTAGATCAGCACAAAAAACTCTTCTACCCACCAACAATAGCAAAGTTGGTCAAGCTCTGATACCAATTGAAAGGAAGCCAAGTGTAGAATAACGCTTTCAAATGCTAAATCTAACAGGAGAGATGATGCAAAAAAAATCTTACAAACCCTTAAGCTATTGCAAACTAGATAAACACAATGAAAAATTGGATTTAAGCAAATAAATTGACAACACTAGATATACGTGGGAAAACCCTTTCGAGAAAAAACCCACACTCCAAAAGCTAGACCCAATTGTATTATCAACAATAACAACAGTTACAATACAATCCTAGAGTCAATGCTCTTCATGATAAAATACAGCAGCAAAGAATTCTAGAGAATATCTAGCGCATAAACGCTCCTTAGAAGATATCCAACCTAACATCATAAAATGCACTAAGTAGCTACAAATTTGTAGAGCTCAACACAAGTGGAAAGAGCCCATGGTTTCCAAAACCATCTCTAATACCAAAAAGGTATGTGGTGTCAACTTACTAAACCAATGACACATTGCACATAGAAACTTCCAATGCAACAAAGCATAACTTATCCATAATAGTCACCTTTCCATATGCAACACCACTTGTCAATAGTGAACTCCAACATGAATATCAATTGCCAAAATATAACTCTCCGTGACTCTTCCACCGAACTAGTAACTTCCATAATCATTATAGAAATTGTCATAGTTCCAACATAGCAACTAGCTCCTTAATTTTAGGACCTCTAAAGTGGGTGTAAAATAAATAAATAAATAATATCATTATGTTTGGACTCTAAGGTTGAGACACCTTAATCCTAACACTTAGGAGAGTACAGGGTGGAAGACAATTGTGCACATGAGCAGGCCCAAAATGCAATTTCTAATTTCAAGTACTATTCTAGCATGCATTCCATATCGTAAGGTCTTCGTACTTGTAGCCCATGGTGGATTTCATTATAGTCGCAAATCCTAAGTTAAGTGCCCCCTCATATGAGACCTTGAGGACAAGCATGCTGAAAAATGCAATTGAGGGTTTGAACAATGACTTAGATTATCAAAATGCTAGGATGTGTTTCATAAAAATATCAGATGGGTGGATAGATAGGAGAATGGAAGGACCCGTACACTCATCGATTTTCTTGTTGCATCAAACTTTCAAAGCTTAGCATTGTATTTTTAAGATCAATGAATGCATTACATAGAGTGAAATCAATGCAAGCACTATTCATTCTATTTGGTGGTAGTTGAAGTTAGGCGACATGTAGTTTAATTTATGCAAACAATGTTGTTGCCTATTTTGTTGTTGAGAAATTGTTGATGGACAAGCATCCTACTTTGTTTTGGATTACATATGCGGCTCGTTGTCTCAATTTAATCTTAGAAGTCATTGGACAAATTGAATGAATCAAATCCGTATTCCATAAGGTTGAAGACATCACAAAAAAATTTCTACATATGAAGTGCACCTTTATGGATGGGAGTGAACTCTTTTAACGATGCGCCATGAGATTCACCATGCTTCCTATCACTACACTCGTTAAGGCCAAAAGATGTTTTTGAAATGAATGTATGTTTTGAATGAGTTTTCATATTTTGACTTTGTTGATCTTGTAGATGGTCAAAATGTGGAAAAACGTGTTTTTGCTATGGATTTTTGGATAGAGACAAAGAAGATTGTGAGATTTTTTGAGCCTCTAGTCAAAGTGTTAAGACTAGTCAATGGCCAAAAATCCTCAATGAACTAATTATATGAGGCCATGTATAGAGCCAAAGAAGCTAACAAGGTAGGGATGGACCATGAGATGAGTAGATACATGTCAAAATGGGAGGTCATTTGTGCGAGACGGGATCGACAAATGCATTGCACCCTCCATGCCATTGAATACTTTCTCAATCCAGCATTGTTTTAAAGTGACTCCTTCAATCAAGCTAAAAAGGTAAATAAGGTTATATTCCAATGCATTAAGAGACATTTCCCTGAATCATAGGATCAACAAGCAACCTCAACAAAGTTGCTCACATACCATAGGGAAAAGGATTTTTCACTTCTTTGTGTTGTAGAAGGCAAGACCACTTTGAAACTAGGTGCTTTAGAATTTGTAGGAGTTATTTTTTCAGATCAAAATTCTTTAGCTTAATAAAACGTTGATTAATTTATTTATTTTTAGCCAAATGGTGTATTTTTTTTGGGTAGAGATGCCAAAAGCCTATGAATGGAAATATGCATTTTGAGATAGGCATAAAGTTAGCCTACTTGTGAGCATTCTTGGAATGTGATTCAACACCTATGCTCAAAGAAACAAAATCATTTGACCTAAAAGAAAATGAAGGATTCGGTTTTGTCCACCATAATTTCTGCCTTCGATGAAAAAAACTTCAAGAAAAAATTTCATTTCTATATGTAAATTGTAATTAAAATTTTCTTCCAATTAGCAATTATTAATCTTATTTTGTATAAAGTTTCCAAACCAACACATTTGTACTGATTATACAAGGAGTGTTGAGGACAATCAACCAATTGACCATGATCAGATTGATCCTGAAGTAGAATGTCTCGTTGATAAAGATGAGCCACTTGATGAGGGAAACCTTGAGATCTTCAAGGAGGCCAATGTATTGATGAAGAACAAATGAATAAGCTTAGGATGGGGCATCATGTTGGAGCTTCATTGTTAGGAACTATAGCCCCTTTGTGGACTACACTTCATAATAACTAGTCTTATTGGCTTTGTTTGTCTTCTGTTTCTTTGCAGTTTGTCACTTTGTAGCTTGACATTTCTAGTTTGTAGTTTGCGATTGATTTTGAGGGTTCAATCTTTGAAGTTAAACTATGTAATAATAAAATATATAGTATGCACTATAAATAACAATTTCAAACTTAACGAGAAAATCCATGTTGCAAAATTAATGGTGTACCTCCCTTTTAGTTTTTCTATCCCACTCTCCGTGCAACTAGGATGACTTCAAAATTTCAAATATAAAAAAGATATTTCTCTTTTTTTCTACATTTTTTGGATTCCCGATATTTTCACAATATTATGGCCCAAGAAATTGATAATATCTTTCTTTTCATTTGCCAAAATATTCTCAAGGAAGATATCTGCTTCTATGCTTTGTGGCTCTCTTTGCAAAGACACCAAGATTTGTCTTTGCAACCCTCTCCCCATTACTTTTCTTTGAATAAGATGAACAAAACAATGCTTGGTCCATAAACATTTGTTTCAAGAAATTCAACTAACAATAAGTATTTAACAAGATGTGGAAGTTATAAACTATGTCACACCTACTCACACAAGCTCTTTACCCTCAGTACGATCTCTTATCAAGATGAGAACCCAAGGGTGATTAAGGATATATTTGGTGATCATCCTAATTTCTTCCATAACTAGTATCACTCAAATCAATTTTACCCATCTCCTCCAAGAGAAGGTCAAGGCAATGGGCAACGGGCAATGCAAGGGGTCGGAAAAAGTATTAGGTGCTTCTCTTGAACTAGCCTCCTTGCCACTACATATACTACTATTTTGTCAATTATAACATGGACCACATTTTCAATTCCCACCTTTAACACAATTTCTTCCAACATTATACTCAAATTCTCTACTTTTTTTGCCTTATTTGAGTCATCTCTAGATTTTAAAAACACAATCTCACCATTCAAAATAGTTATTAAGTTTATGAAGGTGCTATTCTTCCATCTATCCATCCATCTGAAATTATGTTGCATTGAAACTTGCACTACTACCTTATTTAGTCTTCATGAACTGTTTTGGCATTTGTGACTGTCTTCTAAAGCAACAGCCCATTCATGTCATGTGAAGTGGGTGTCTTATGCATTTTCCTTGCAACTATCAATGATGTGACCAAATTCCCCCAATATAAGTTTCTCTCTATGTTGAAAAGAATGAAGTTATAGAACCAAAACTTGGCACAAGGCATGTTTGCTTCATTGTGACTACCTTTGTTCTATGTTGCACCTTCAAGTGAAGGTTGTAATGCACGCATGTTTTGAGGAACAAACAAACTCTATATAGAATGGAGCTCAACGAAGTGAATGAATTGTGGATACATGGACATGATTGAAGCCCACAATCCTTATCCCTATATCTTCCCTTGATTCTTGTGCCCTATTAAGATTTGTTACTAATGCAACAACTACTTGTGTCCTTAGCTTCTCTAATCTTTTATGATTAATCAAAGTTAAGGCCACAAGTATCTCTCTTTTGACCTCCAGTTGAACATTCATGCACAATTAGACATCAAAGGCAAAGATCAATGCAAGGTAGTAGTTGAGGCAACAGATGTCTCCACTCATCTTCAACCCATACTAGTTGCAAATGATCAATCCTACAATTGGTCCTAGTACACCATGCTTCTAAGTGGCATCCCTTTTGCCGATTCAACTTTTGCTTCCTAGTGCCATTTGTGTCTTCACCTCTACTATCATCATTAGTATATAAATACACACGCAACTTATATAAAATTATAAATAGAAAAAAATTGGTGTCTTCATGGATGTTGATGAGAAAAATAAATACCTCATACATTTAGTTCAATAATTATAACAAGTTTTTTGAACAATAATATGTTATGACAATTTTACATACAATTACACTATAAACCTGTGTTACCGGTTCACTCCTAGCAAACATCTAGTCCTGGTCTGGTTTTATCTAGGTTCAAGGTTTCGGTTGGTGGTCCCTTGTGGTTTCAGGCAAGGTCTTGCCCACAACATATGGGTCCCTCCCAGATGAACCCAAGTGAAATTTGTCACATTTTTGCATGAAACTGAATAATTTCTTCATTCTCCATTTTATTAACTTATTTTTTTACTATAATAAGTGCCATATGGGATTGTGAGAATTGGGCTCTGCAACCGTACAACTCCCGAGGCTGAGGTCTGGCATGCCTCTGGTGTCATACTCTGTGCAGACCCCATGGCTCCCTTTTGTTTTCTTGTGTGCTTTCATTGTTTTTTGTGGTCTTTTGCCCTGCATTTTTTCTTTGTGTGGTTAGGTCTCCTTTCATTTTTCTTTCTTTGCCTCCATTGTTTTCTTCTGTGGTGTGGTTAGGGTTAGATAGAAATGCCTTTGAAGCCGGGTCCTCTCGGCTCCCAGCCTGGTTCGCCCGTGTGTGAGTCCGAAGTAGTGCAGACAAATGATGGCAAAGTATTAAACATGGAAATTGATGGAGTGATTGATGGAGGGTGTCAGGATAATAATACCCAAACGTGCCAGGGGAAATCTGCAGAGATTTATAATGGAAAGGTGGAAGATAAACCGTCATACAAGGACGTGCTTGTAGAGCAGTCGCGACCTGAATGCCCTTTGTCGGCCGCGTTCAATGGAGTCTTCCACGCCAGCAAAGAGTCCCTTCGATGGCCCGCAGCCGATGGAGATAGACTGGACGGGGGTGCCACCGGGAGTAATGCGGCCGAAAGCGGAGAGTGTAGAACTGGTAAGCCCGCTCCCCGTGAACTTCGAACTCTCTCACTTTCCCCTAATGAGGATATGGTAAAAGCCATTAGAAAGGAACAGTTATGGCTTAGAGGAATTGCAATTTTCTTTGTTTGCTTAGAAAAGGACTCTCTGCCTGCAAGAAAGTTTTTTGATGACTGGATTGCTCATGTTTGGGGGAAGAAATTAGGAATTCAAGTTAGTTTTTGCAGGATGATTCAAAAGGGTCTATTTGTCGTTTTCTTTAAAACGCATGCTATGCAAGAAAGAGTTCTCAAGAAAAAGCACTAGAATGTGGGTCGTTCCATCTTTAAAGCCCTTCAATGGTCAGCCAAAGGGGAAGTAGAGCAGGTTGTGGCCCGCTCTGTTCCCCACTGGATTGAGATTAAAAATCTCCAATCTGAATTATGGCCGTTTATTTCTCATATTGTTCACCCCCTTGGTTCTGTTCTGCAGATTGAGGAGGCAAGATATACGTTACCTCACTTGAACGCAAGAATTTCGATGGCCCTTGAATCGGAAATTGAATTCCCGAATATCATTTCGATGGACCTAGAGGACGAAAAATTCTCCTAGGAAATTTCACCATTAGCAGATTTAGGTTCGTGTTTTCATTGTAAGAAAAACGGCCATTCGAAAAAAGAGTGTCCGGCCTTGCGGAATTCTTAGAACCCCATTTTTGCTAGTAAGTTGAAAACTAATGGTAAAAACATTAGTCCAGAGATTAATGACCCTAATCGTGAGAAAGATGCTAATAATGCTAGAGTTGAAGAGGTGGTTACAGATAATGGTAAAATATTAGGTCCAGAGTCGAATGTGAATACAGAGAATAATACCAGTCATGATAAACCGGATAATGATATCTTTGTCTGTATGAATAACCCTCTATTTGAAGGAGGGGATCTAGTGGCCATAACAAGGGTGTTCACGAATCCCTAGCTGATTGTCAACCAGGTAACAATCTTGAGAATTCTAGTGGCAAAATTGATGAAATATTCTTGCCCCCTCCCAAGTCGAATGCCCAATAACTTGCTTTAAGTTCTATTAATGATAAAGCTACGAGTATTAGGAGGAACTCTAATGGACCCCTGAATAGAGAGAAGGGAATCCCGAGAGCCTTTAAAACAAACAATGGTCACAAGAATTATAATGGAACAACAACACCCTTGATTGAGGAGCCATTCACTGAGGTCAAAAAAAAGAGAAGGAAGATGGTTGAAAGACAATCCCTGTCTACTAACAACAGGAATTCTGGGAAGAATATGCCAGATTGTTTCAATAGGCTCTACAACAATCCTAAAACGTTACCTCAATGATGCACATACATAGTTGGAATGTGAGAGGGCTAGAGATGTCTGATAGAAAGTATGTGGTCAGGAAATGGTGTAATAATCTCAAGGCAAAGGATATTGTATGTCTACAAGAGATTAAGGTAGTTGGATTTCAAGCATTTGCCATTATGAAATTCATCTAGGACAGGGCTATTGGTTTTCATTCTAATCACCTTAGAGGTAAAGGAGGCACTACCATTCTGGTAGGACCTCAGTGGGCTAACAAAATCAACTCAAATAGGTCCTCTCCCTGTCACAGAGCATTATGGGTTACATTTAATCACAAGGACGTTCTAATTGGAGTGTGCAACATCTATGACCCTAATGACTATAGAGAACGTGCCACCTTATGGGAATGGCTAATTAATGGCCGTCCTAAAGCACACTGGATCTTTGTTGGAGATTTCAACATGGTAGAAAGTAGAGAGAATAAGTGTGGAGGCAATGCTCATGGTTGGAAAGGGAATGAACTGTTTTTTTGGTCCAATTTTAAGAGGAAATTCAGGATTGAAGATCCCCTCAGACTTAAAAAGAACTCCTCCTCAGATATATGGTTCACATGGTGTAACAACCAGGCAGGGCAACAAAGAGTCTATTGTAGGTTAGACAGGATGTATGCAAAAGAATCTATTTTCTCCTTTGAGAAACAGAAGGACAGGGCCCCTATGAGTGTCTCCCCCACATCTATGTCAAATCACCACCTAATTTATGCGATAATCTCCATGGATAGTGAAGTTGAGGCCTATCCTGTTAAAAAGAAAACTAGCTTTAAACTAAACACCTCACTTCTAAATGATGAGGACACTGATGATGCTATCAGAATGGTTACTTTGTAACTAGGGGTTGAACCAGGTGGATATGTGGAGTCTTTTAGTGGATTCTTGAAGGAAAATGTATCAGATAGTGGGGAAACAAAAGGCTATTATCAGAAATCAAGAAGAGCATGCCCTTCAATGTATCCTTAACTCTATTGAAAAAGAATTGCAAAACAAGGGATCTGACCCCCAATTGGAGGAGAAGTTTAAGGAAGTTAAATCTCAATTAAGGAACAGTGAACAATATAAGATTAATGGCCAGAAGACAAGAGCCAGGATGAATTGGATGAAAGGTGGCGATAAAGGTTCTAAATATTTCTTCAATATCATTAGAAGCAAACAAAAGAGAGAACGTATTGAAGGTATTCAGATCAATGGGGAAGTTTCTATGGATCCAAACAGCATTAAAGAAGCCTTTTTTAGCTTCTATAAAAATCTATTTTCTTCAGAATTTAGTGAACACAATATCAAGAAAATGGAGGACTGTCTTAAGCTAATCCCCAAAAAGATCTAGGATTTGGAGGCTAGGCAACAAGAAAAGACATACTCTATGTTATCTAAAGTTGTGGGCCCTTTCTTTCCTAGTAGAAGTATGAACACTAAACAATTCATACAACGAGTTAAATGGAAGGATGGTAGTGAGTTTCACAAGATTTCTACAAAGCAGATTTATAATATGTTGAAAGATAAGGTTGATATTTTTGAGAGGGTGAACCTTGACTGGGGGCTAGATATCCCGGTCCCTAAATGGAAAATCTTTTTAAACTTTTTCTAGCACTCCCCATGTGAGCCTAAGAAATCCTGTTTTAGATGGCTTCTGCTCTTGAAGAAGCTTGTTGTTGGTAACACTCTGCCTCATAATCTAGGAGAACCTATTTGGTGTGATTTTTCTTCTGTTCCTATATCTTTTGAGCATTTGTTCTTTAATTGTACCTTCGCCCGGAATATTTGGTCTATTTTCTTTGGGTCTCCTGTTGATTGGAATTGCAAACCTGGCCTGTCTTGGTCTGAAATTTTAGCTAGTTATGTTGAGTCTTTTGATTTGGAAATGAATACTTTTTGGTCTGTTCTTGTGAGATTCTTTGGTTTTTGTGGAAAGAACGGAATGGAGAGATCTTTCAGAAGAGAAGGAGACTGCTTACTAAGTTTGGATGTAAACTCACCCATTTTCATATCATGTCACAGGTTGCTGCTGCTCTAGAGATTTCCAGGAACAGATTTATGACCCTCGTGAGGGAGGGCCAACAGTTGATCCACAAAGAGGACATTATATCATGTCAATACTTCTCCATGCACAAAGATATGCTCCGGCAGAGGGAGCTCGACAGTCTTAATCAGTTCATCAAGGATCTGCATCTTGAAGATAGAAGGCTGCCAGGGCCTAATACACAAAGTTAGCAAAGGAACTACTTCTTTTTTGATATAATATTTTCTTGTCTTATAGAAGATCCGACAACAATGTTGTAGTCGTATAAAGGGATACAGCTCTTTTTTGTATTAACAAGCATCAGTTATGTTTTGTAATGTACTATCAGAACAATCGATATAGCAAATATGTAAAGGTCTGATGTAATCCTATATGTAATGGTCTGATGTTAACCGGATACTATTGAAGACTCTGATGTAACCCAATTTATAAACTATGTTAATACAAAAATAATAAGTGCCATATGACTCTACAGATGTGTATTGACTTGGATGCTTTCACTGCCCACTTTGCTGCACTTGATGTTGACGATGACTATGATCCAACTAGTGAGCATGAGAGCGCTACTGTTAGTGCTATGGATAGTGCCAATGCTAGTGGCACTAGTTGTGGCTCTTCTAATTTTTACCACTACGTACATCATTTAATATGGATGGTGATTATATTGGTAATGACTTGCAAGTATATATAAATAAAGAGATTATTGATGATGGACATTTAGATAATTCTTTCAACTCATATCTAATATTTTAATTTTTAACAAAAAAAGACTGAAAAGATATATGGATTCACACATACAGTAACGGAACTTGTCAAGCCCTAATTGCTGAAAAGATATGTGGATGTATTGATCTCATTTGTTTATGCTATAGTCACTAGAATAATATATGGGTGTCCTAATCTCATTTGCTTTAAGCCCTAATAGCTGGACATATACCTGGATCTCATTGTTTTCAAGCCCAAATCACTGCAAGATATGTGGATCACATTTATTCAAGACCTAATCACACTTGTCAAAGCCCTAAAACTTGCACTCAACAAAACTATCATGCCTTCACACTCAAAAACCTTGCAACATGATGGAGATTAGTCGCAGTTGAATAAAAAAATCACACATTTTCTAGTGTTTAAAGCATATTTTCATGCACACAAATGTCATTGTAGGTTTTCAAACACATATGACACTTCGTGAACATGGTTAAAAGTATCTGTCAGGTCAAACACAGCTGCAACTCAAGTTAAGTTGATGGGGAGAAGTCACTGATTTCCTGCAAATACTTGTAGTCAAACATGGTGTCTACTCCCCACTGACTCAGCCCAAGTTGCAAGCGAGCCTATCATTTTTAGTGCAGCTCAAAAGTACTCTATGATTTTCAAGCTATAAGTGAAACCATACAAATTTATGGTCTACTTTAATAATTTAATAATTTATTGTTTATTTATTTTTTATTTTTTATTGCTTATTTTTTATTTTTGAATAGGTTGTTTTAACTTTTGACTCAGTTCACCTCTAATACAGCTGTCTTGAGACAACTTGTGAAAGTGCAAGAGGCAATTTCTAGCATGATCATTAATGAACTTTAGTCCATTTGGAGGCAATCAATAGTGAAAGAATAATGAATGTTAAGTAGATAATTCATATGACATTTGGTGAGATTACGTGGAATAATCTTTTAGTTTTATTGAGACCATCTTGAGTATGATCCATTCTACTGACATTAATAAACCATGCTTAGGGGAGGCATATGATGGCATCAATTCAATGATTGAGAAAGTGCAGACCAACATAAATGAGAAGAGTAAGATACGAAAAAAGCTTCCTTCAACAAGGATAAACAATTATTCTTGATTGTGGAATAAAATGACCACCCTACTACAGCTTTGTCTTTGCGTTACTCCAAAATATTATAGCACCGAGATCTTTTCTTTTTCAAGGAGGGTCGCACTATATAGAGATGCGGAAATTAGGGAAGAGTACAAACTTAACCTTTGCTAGACCCTTCCCTGATCTTGATGTGGAAGATGTAGTTATGAATGAATTTGCTGATTTTATACACTCCACTGGTCAAGGTCACTCTGCTATTTGTGACAAATATAAAAAGGATGCTCACAATTGTTGGTACCTCCATGGCCAAACATTGTAAGGCCTACACCTTCTTGCAATCAAAGATTCATTGCAAGTTTTTTATTTCTATTTAAAACTCTCTAAATTTGACTTTCTTTTGACTTTTAAACTAATTTTTTTCAAGTTTCATGCTTCATTTATAATTTTTAACTCCTGACTGTCTTGTAACTGCTTGGCATCAAGAAAGGCAAAAGAGTTACTTTACACAAATTCCAACTTGCATCTTGTCCAATGCAAATCAAAATAGCTACAAGTGAGGTTCAACGAAATTGTGGGATGTAAAGCCAGAGCATCTTGACTTAGATGCTACCACTGCCCAACAATCTTCGTTTTTTGACAAGTCAGGTACCCAACACATTTTCAGTGCCAATGGCACTCCTTGCGATTGTTCTAATCTGCCTACAGCATCTAATGTCAATAGGGATGATGATCCTCTTTGTGAAAAGCAATATGACAATGATTGCCATTCCTAATATTGAACTATGAATATACATCATTATTTTTGAGTTTGGCAAATTGACATTGAAGTAGTATTTCCATGGTTGTTTTGTTTATAATATGCATCCTATATGCTATTCTGAACTTAATTCCTAATTTCAGGATTAAATGTATTTATATTTATGATATTTTTAAGGGACAAACACAATATGTACTTAACCATTCAAAAATATTTTCATATCAGTGTTTCTGAACCCGCTTACCAGAACTTGAACCCAAACCTGTAACATAGAGTTTTTGGAATGGACCTTATAATCAAGTAGTAAATTGTAAAGCAGTCATGGCCAGTTGAATTTTCCATTTTTACTGTTTGCATGACCATCTTATTATGTTAAGCATTCTAACAGCCATGAAACAAATATATGCTGACTCTAAAGATAAAAACAAAATAGGACTTACTGCACTGGAGTCTTGACCAATAACAAAGACTATCATTTCAGGCTTAAATTTGCTGATGGCTGGTACAACGAGTTCATGCATGGCATGCTCATAACCTCTATCTCCTGTTCCATTAGGCAAAGGTATGTTAAAATTGAAGCCTCTACCGTTTCCCCGACCAATTTCATCATGCAAACCACTTTGAGGATGTGATGGCCCCCAAGAACCATGATTCATATGGAGAGAGATCGTGAGAACATCATCTCTCTCATAGAACCCTTCTGCAGTTCCATTTCCATAATGCACATCAATGTCAACCACAACAACCCGCTTGCAGCTAGATTGCAGGGCTAACTGAACTGCAAGACCAGCATTGTTCAAAAAGCAGTATCCGTCAGCTTGATTTGGTTGTGCATGATGCCCTGGTGGCCTTACTAGTGCATAGCATAACTTTCCATGTCCATCCAAAATATACTGCATAGCCTTAAGTGTTGTACCAGCAGCAAGAAGCGCAGCTTCCCAGGAACCAGGATTCAACCGTGTTCCACTACATAAGGTCTTCCCCCCAGCTGCATCAGCTTCGATGAGCATTTTTACATATTCTACAATGCAATCAAACCCAAAACTGTCAAGATTTAAATATGATGAAAGATGAACTTCCTGTTAAGTAGTAAATAGTGAAAAGTACAACTTGGTCTACATTAATGATGTCATGAAATGAGGAAAGACATTCCAGAAGGTTGCAGAGGCTTTGTACATTAAGCAAAAATATGCATCATGGCTTAGTTCTCTTGCACTCAAGAATTAGTAAGAAAGGCATCTACCAAATGTAAAACTGCAATTTCCTATAATGCAACTCAAGAGTATAACACACTGCCAAAAATAACAAGTCACACACAAATTTAAATTCTCCACAACTATAGAGCCCTTGTGTAGGTAAATTTAATGAAATTTATATTGCATGAACAAAACAATGTACATCAAGAAGAACAGGGCACCATAGGACCACCTCTTTCTTCCCAACAAGAGGATGAAGCATATTTGAATGCACTCCTAACTACTTCACATTTTATTTTCTAAAAAAAGAGGTCAGCCAGAACTGAGGACCTAGATCATCAATAAATAATAAATATACAATAATTCAACATTATACATAATTTTTTCTAAGCCCTTATTAAGTGCATCTTGCCTTACAACTTTGAAAAAAGATGGCCAAATTGATATAACATTCTCAGAGGCCAAACCATACAGTTTACAAAACGGGAGATGCTGAACAATACTGCCCTCCAATGACTAGACCACTGAAAGATACCTAATAGCCATTGCCTAACACTAACCCACGACCACCCAACAAACATACACTTTCAAAAGTTATCCTTATGTTTCTCCTTCAGCCACACTGAGTATATTGTTCATTTGACAGACTGGTTGCTAATGTAAGCTTGTCATAAAGACCTTCAACCAGTATTTACCATCCAAGAACTCTCAAAGACAATGCTATTAGATTGTAGGGACTGAAAAACCTTTAGAAGAGGAAACTATCAGTCGCTGAAAATCTGAATGGTATGGCATGAAATGTTGACTAAAGACTGATATTGGAGCTGGATATATTCCTCTAAGAGATCACAGCTTTACTTATGCCTCAAACTGATATGTATGGCACTCAATAGATAGATCTTGAATCCGGATCTGCTCAGTCCACATGTCTAACAGCCATGGATTTTCTCTAAGTAGCCATTCCAGGTTTGGTACATAGATTCAGAAAAAAAAAATGGGCTTTGGGTTTCAACTTTCCATACAAAAGACATGAAAATCATAAATATATACATATTTGCAGCCTAAAGGAAGGAATTTAGTTCATAATACCACATAATATAATACAATAAACAAAACCACCATAGAAACTTAAAAATACTACTTCAAAGTCAATTAGCCAAAATTGAATGCATTGATACATATTCATTGTTCAATATAAAACAATAATTTCAAAGCCCTATGAGGTAAATTAAAGAATATTGCTGCTCCCTTTTAACCATGCTAGTGACTAACGTCTATTTCAATTTATATTAAATAACTTAATCAAATTATTAAAAAAAAAAAAGATAAAGCTGTTAGGCCATGCCACCAAGAATATTGAAATGATGCTTAAAACAAACAAAAAGTTCTAACACAAAATTTCCTGGTATTAGATTGTAGGGACTGGAAAACCTTTAGAAGAGGAAACTATCAGTTGCTGAAAATCAAGAGCTGAAACCTAGTCATCTGAAACTGAGTGGTATGGCATGAAACCTTGACTGAAGACTGATATTGGAGCTGGATATATTCCTCTACGAGATCACAGCTTACTTATGGCTCAAACTGAAACCTATGGCAGCCAAAATATAGGTCTTGAATCTAGATCTGCTCAGTTCACATGTCTAAAAGCCATGGATTTTCTCTAAGTAGTCAGTCCAGGTTTGGTACATAGATTCAGGAAAAAAAAGCACTTTGGGTTTCCATAAAAAAGACATGAAAATCATAAATATATACATCTTTGCAGCCTAAAAGCAGGAATATAGTTCATAATACCACATAATATAATATAATAAACAAAACCACCATAAAAACTAAAAATACTACTTCAAAGTCAACAAGACAAACTCAAATGCCTTGATACATATTTATTGGTCAATATAGAACAATAGTGTCGAAGCCCTATGAGGTGAATTAAAGAATATTGCTGCTCCGTTTTAACCGTGCTAGTGACTAAAGTCCATTTCAATTTATATTAAATAACTTGATCAAATTAAAAAAAGATAAAGCTGTTAGGCCATGCCACCAAGAATATTGAAATGATGCTTAAAACAAACAAAAAGTTATAAAACAAAATTTCCTGATATAGAATTTTTTTCCAGCGACAGATAAATTTATTTCTGTTTTGTTTTTTAGCAACGGATATATATATATATATATATATGGTAAATGTTTCTTTTTGGTCACATACATACATTTAAACTGGACCTACTAATCTTATAGACTCACCAACATACCCAGTATGCAGATTTGATCGCTTTGTTGATTCTGACACACTGTAGACTGCAAATCGGGATGAACTGCCCATAGTTTGTTGATTCCTTCTATTGTGTCCTGCTTTTGAGAGTTTCTATCCCTGAGATCTCAATTCCATGCCTGTGGATGGTCATACCAAACACACAGCTGCTGTAGAAGCGTGACCCCAAAATAAGAATTGACTATTTTAATTTTCAAAAAATATTTTCTTTCCTCCTTCCAATACTTCCTATACTCCCTCAACCCTGCAATCTACAATTATAGGCAGTTCATTCCTTAAATGGTGGCAGATAACTAGTGCATCCATCCCTCAATTGAAGGGGTTAACTAGCCAAAACTAAAGGAATCGAACTCTTCCTACCAAAAGACTTAGTCATTCCTAACCGAAATACAAAGAACTATAGCACTGCTTATCTGAATTCTAATCCTATGCTACCAGAACACTCACTCAGCTACCCACTTTATTCCATTACTCCACTTTTCTAACAGAAAGTGCTAACAGTCCTTTCTAACTGCTAAAAGTAGCTATGCTGAAGTAACTGAGCACTACAGATTAGAAAAGAATATTACAAATCTATCCTTCCCAAAATTGCTTGCTCGCAAGCAATGCAGTGTTGAATTTCATCTTTGGTGCCTCTCCCAAGTACCATCCTCTGAAGGTAGGTTCCTTCAATGGACCAAGTACTCTGTGATAGTCCTGTCCTCAGTTAATTCTCTCATATGTCAATGACAGCATCTAGAACCAATATAAGTTTTCCATTCTTGTCAACATGTTCCTCTGTCATGAAGAACACAACTTCTTGCACAAGAGTACCTTCAATCTATCCAAGGTCCACAGTAGGATTCAGGCTTCTCTCATCATTACAATTACAAATGCTATCTGTTTGGAGTATTGCAGTTGCTCCTTAAAGGAGGTTAGCCTTTTTCTCACTGTTACACCATAATTGAATTGGGAACCCAGTAAACTTGTGCAGAAACATCCACTGATTGGACCTGAACCAGAAAAATCCAATCCTTCTATATGCAAACCCCTTAATTTCTTAATGGTTCTGAAAATGGGCCATTAATTTTGGTAGGATCCACCTTTTACTCCTCCATGTGAAACTATGTGTCACAAGTATCCCATGTCCTTAAGACCAAAAGCCCGCTTAGAAGGCTTAGCGTATAGTTGGTGATCTTGAAGAACTTGTGCTATATTAGCATGATGTAAATGTTCCTCCCATGTCATGCTATAAATTAATATATCATCAAAGAACACTAATACAAACTCCCTCAAAATTTTCTCAAAGATAGAGATATCAAATTTTATAACATAGATGGTGCACTAGTAAGACCAAAAGACATCGCCCAAAACTCATAATGACCCTCACGAGTCCTAAATGTTGTCTTGGGAATGTCTTCTCCCTTAATTCAGATTTTGTGACAACAAATCTAACATCTAACTTTGTAAAAAACATATCTCCATTCAATTCATCTAATAAATAATCAATGATTGGAATGAGAAACTTATCTTTGATGGTGTACATATTAAGAACTCTATAGTCTAGGCACATACGCAATGTTTCATCCTTCTTATGCACCATTACAACTAGTGAGGAGTAAGCACTTTAGGGGGAAGTCCTTCAGGCATCTCTCCAAAAAACATTGAGTGGCAATCTATAATTTCTTGTAGATCTAGAGGGGTAGTGTTGGAAATTTAGTTGGGAAAAGTGATACTGAGAGGGGGGGGTGAATCAAATATCACCAATTAATCCATTTTTGCATTACTGAAAAACTTTTCACAGCTTCAACAAAAACTACATCAATGTAATAAAGCTTATACACTAAACATCATTCAAGAAAGTACTCATAACACAATAATTTTGGTTACCCAGAAACCCTTGAAAGGTAAAACTGGGGTGGGGATGACACCCACAAATCTTCACTACAACTAAGTAAGCACTAGGTTAAGAGATTACAATAGGTCTGTTAAAACCACTTTGTTAAGAGATTTACCCTGATACACTTGTTAGAATGTCTCAATACCTGATCCTTCGGTCTACACTATATGCTGATTACAAATCTTCTCCTTCCAGTTATTGATTTGATCTCATCTATCAACTTTATCTCTATTCTGTCCTTCACTGCTTTACTCGGTCACTGAACTCTATCAGAATGCTTTACTAGTCTGAATGTATTCTCTGCTCATTCCTCTCATACCCTTCACATCCTCTCACACACACATTAGGGTTCAGATCTTCTCCTTATATAGACAACTTAAACTTCCTTAAGATTTAAGATCTACGATCCAAATTTACTCTTTTTGCCGCTTAAGCTTTACTAATTTTGATTGGCTTCAAGTGTTGCATTGGGATCAATGATTGTAAAATAAGAACGTAATTACCTCCGTCATTTCCTCAACAAACAAAATACAAAATATGAATGTCGACCAAAAAGTTTTACCTCGATGATTGTGCCATAACAAACTCATATGTCAATTCTGGCTAACTCGGCAATTGATGTCTCTGATACTCGACATTCACTGTACTCGGTATTCGCTGATATCACTGTTGCTCGGTATACATTACTTTACATAGCTCAGCAAAAACTAACTCGGCTAATACAAAAATACATAGTGACCATTGGTTTACTCGGCAGTGACTACTGCTCGGTAAATATACATTACATGACTCAGCCTATACATGATGACTCGGTCGCAGTGATGACCGACCAACATTGCCTAGATAATGACTAGGTGTAAGACACTAATAGTCAACAAAACTATAGAGATCTACAGGTAGGTGTAACATGCTAAACTATAAACAATAAAAATTCTAATACAATTTTTAACAAATACATGTCGATTAAAATGTTCACTTATCTATCATTTCTTAACGGAAATGAAACTGTTTCTCTTTCACATGATCATGAAAAGCTATTCCATAACTGAATTAACTATTTTTCAAGTGAATGGAAACAATAGCCATTAATAAATAAAAACTTCCTTCACATGAACAACAATATAACTAATAACAGATTTCAACTGCTTTTGTTTGAAATTGAATAGAACTATATAGCTAAAATAACTACTTTCATTTCAAGAAATAACATGTACATGGGAGAGAAGAGGATTACTGTTCTTCTATCTATTCTGGAAATCTTGTATCTTTCTTGCCATGCTGAGAGAGGAACAGCATCATTAGGTGCTTTACATCCCAACCATTGACCAATGGTCCTCCACACAACTTCCTTTTGGAAGTAGCACGATCCTACATGAGAGGTGCAGAAACAAGCTAGGTCTAATTGTCATTCAAGCTTGGTATTTAAAACCGGTTCATGTGAACTGACAGTCGCATGCTTCTTGCATTGCGCCACCTTGGCCAAGGTTTATAATATGCTAGCACTATTTCGTATTGTCAGATTTCACCACCCTTAATCATTATATAATTGTGTCTAGTCAACTCTCTTGGTCTTATGGACCCATATCAGACTGTCTTTGTTTACTAGCAATAACAGTCTACTAACCTCGAAGGGACGGTGACCCCTACTAGAAACTGCTAATAATGTCAATCTTAATGACCATATAACCATCTAAGGAAGAATGCCTTCCCAACAGACTTCTACTTTTATTATCCCAATTTTGAGTTGACTGTATATGATTCATTCTTTCAATTTTTCTTTTCTAAGAATGTGAATGATTAACCTTTCTCACTCTTGCATGGTTATGATCTAGTTTTTCTTTCCTTGCTGTCATGTTTCAGCTAGCATTGGCTCTAGATTAAAGGCTTGTACTGTGTTCAGATTCAAACATAGAATCAACTGAATTTAAAAAAAAGATAAGTGTACACATGCTTCTGGCTTATTATTTCATATAGATTCTTTCCTTTTTAGTTTCTGCTCATAACTACTTCCTGATCAAGGTTTAAATTATTAACTCGTATAGAGTCAATAACAGATACATGAGCAGGAAGATAAAGTTTCTTCATTGTTGGCATGCTGTCATAACTATATCGTGTTTGTGTATATTCCACTCTGAGGTATCCACCATAACTTGTGGTATTCACATTATTCTTATGCGGAGTTAATGATGTCATCGAATATAGATATCATTCTTCTTTTCTTGATATGCAGATTTACTGGAATGATGGAGATTACGTATACAGATATCACTTTCTGATATGCAGATTTCAATGTATGGCAGTGGCTATAGATGAGTGCTATAGCAGTCGACATGCAGATTTAATAAATAACAATGCATTAAATGACAGAGATTGCATAGTTCTGTGCATATATCGAATGAGTATAGATGACTGTATATGAGAATGTTTTCGCCTACTATGCAATTTTTCAATGAATGCCAATGGCAAATATCGCATTCTACAGTGCAGATTCAAAAGACCTAAATGCATGACAATGGTTCTTATCATCCTCTTTCTTATTATCAAAAGACATGGATTATCAATGATAATGCAGAAATACAATGATTTAAGATCATTTACTCAATTCATACCAACGTTTTCATTTGGAAAAAAGTATAGAAATGGATCGGCTTGCCTGGTATTTCAGTCAATGAAGTTTCTTAATATGGTTGTGATAGAATCAGATCCCTTTAGCGATCCTCTCTCTGTCTCGAATGCCCCGTCTGTGTTAGAGATGGAATTAGCTTAAAACAATGTAGTAGATCCTTGAGGATCGTAACTCTTGCAGATGTTGGGTTCCATAAGTACGCAGAATTATCTCAGAAATATCTTGATATTCTTACAGAATAGAATGACTCCAAAATGTATGAAACCCAATGGAGTGATAGTAAAAGCTTTCAAGAATTATGCAGCCCAAGAAGGAGAAGTAACTCTCTATGAATTCTTTACATACTCCTCCCCCGATGCAAGAGGTAACTCCTTGTCAACTTTGGTGGCAAGGAGTTACCCCTCGCCACCTTGATGATGGAATATTCAGTCTAAAGCAGATTAATATGAGATGAGATTAAAATCATGAATTTTAATTATTAATAAGATATGAACATTACACACTTCTATGTGTGTCTATGCTTATCTAAGCTTGATGCATAATTTCATATTCCCATGTATACAAATATATGTACATATATGCAAATGTATACATATATCCGTTCATAATATTTCACAAATGTATGTGTGTGTCCATATATAATTATCTATTTGAATACATACACATGGTATTATGTACTTCGCATGTGCATATATACATACATATATGTATATGTATATATGTATGTATGCGTGTGTATATACATACATACATACATACATATAGTAAGATAATCATGAGGTTGTTCCACTTAAAATTAATATAATTTAAAAGAGTTACACAAATGATGAATTTAATTCTCAATAACATGAGGATGATATTCTTATTGATGAAGATTAAATCATTTTAATTTACAGATGAACAAAGGATCTCCTATTCCCACCCTTGACAATTGTCGACTAACAACCACACCTAATCCTACAACTTTACACAACTGGATGACCAAGATTACTTATCTATAGGTTCTAGCTTGGATGGCAACTTTCACCTTTCCTTGCTTTTGCATCCTTTCTCCCTAATGATACTCTCCCTCCCTTCTCAAGGGTGATCCATTCTCCTGCATCCACTGATACATGAGGTAGTTAGACTTAATCTTCTTACCCTTCTGGTAACAATAAGTTAAACATTTATAGCTAGCAAAATTCATCAACGTTCATTGGTATACATCAATCTTCGTCAATATGTTTCAATATTCATCAATATGCATCAATATTCATCAATAAGCACAGTAAACATAATTCAACATTAACATCCCATCTCCAATTAAGCAGTTAAAACAGTTATTTGAAAAGCAAGTTTTGCATTTAATGAAAACTTGCCATTTGTGGGGATTTTGCACACAACCCTCTTAGTTCCACTATAATTCCTTTTGATTGAACTCTCATGAATAGTTCTTGAAATTTCATCTCTATTGTTCCCAAAGTAGTAAGCCATGTACTCCCAATACAATATTAGTTGTGGCCATGGAGATAGCATATGTTGGGCAATCAAGATGATAATCTCCCATGGATAATTTTATGTTGTGGTATTTTCTAGAACAACTAACCATACTGCCATCTCAATCAACACTTGAAACTTAACAGTTGGATATATCAAGCAATTTAATGTGTAGCCAACTTTTTGTTGATGAAGTTGTAAGTACTACCCGAGTCTATCAACATTGTTACTCTCTCCTTTAAGAAACCCACTACTTTGAGTGTTTGTGGGGAGATAAAACTGGCAAGTAAATGACAAGAAATGATTAGTTGAGAATCTGATTCCTCATTTGATGCCTTGTCACTTTCTAATCTTAGTTCTTTCTCTTCTTCCTCACTTGGACCTTCAATATATAAAAACTTCTTTTCAATGCATTAATATTCTCAACCATATTTGCTATCACAATTGAAACATAAACCTTTTTCTCTCTTCTCGATTTGTTGTGGTGTTAATCTAGTGGGTTGAGATCCCCCTAGCCCCTTGCTTTCTAGAAATATTAATTTCTCTACCTTGTGTGCTAAGACAAAAGACTCATTTGTATAGTTAGGATTAAACATGTGTACCTCACGTTGAATGTGGTCTTTAAGACCTCCCAAAAATATGTCATTCAAATTCTCCTCTATAATTGTATTCACTCTCATAGATAAGTTTTGAAAATAGTTGAATGTACTCCTTCACAAATCCAGATTGTTGAAGTTTAGCTAGTTGGCTAAAGAAGTTGTTAATCACACTATTGCTATATTGTAATTGTAGCTCCTCTATAAAAACTTACCATGAGGCTGTAGGACCCCTTTTTATGTCATTGAGTACATAGCCATTGATACCAAATGAACTGCATTGGCTATAGATATAAGGATGACATGGTCACCTTTTGTCCACTTGGTATTTGATACACAAAAAAACCTCCATTTGATTTATCCATGTTAGTGGATCATTGCCATCAAACTTTCACATATCAAATTTTGGTATCTAGTTCCTAGATCCCAAATGAATATTATAATTTGGATCAAGATTCACTAATTTGGATGATTCACCTTGGTTGCTTGAGACATCCTTTCTTGATCCATTCATATAAGCAATTAGCATGCTCCTTATGTTGGATAAATCTACTCTTGTGTTTTGTATATCTCCTTGCAATCAATATATATCCCCTTTCAAGTCTATCTTCACTGATGAGATTTCTTCCTTAACCTTGTTGATAGTTCCCTCATCCTTATTAGGAGATTTTCCCAATGTAGCAAATTTCTTTTTGCCTCTTGTAGAAGCTCTTGTCAAGATAGAAGAAAAATTCACAATAAATCATATAAATGAAATCTAAATGATCTGAAACTTTTGTTGTGACTTGCTAGGGCCAAAAGAACACTTTAAAAAAAATCCACGAAATTGGCAAATTCGCAGACTTGAGAATGAAATTACTAGAAACCCTAATTTTGCAATAATTTACTTATTTCTGCTCCAATTTCTCTGAAAATTGTAGTATAGAGTCCCCAGTGACCATTTCAAATACCCTTCAAAGACTAGGATGAAATTCATTCAGATTTGAGAGATATGTGCTTGACAAAAAATTTTGGCAGAAATCCTAATTCTTCATTAACTCACACTCAATTTTGCTCCAATTCCTCTAAAAATTGGACTAAAGATGCTTTAATATGTCCTTCAAAAACCGTTCAAAAATCATGAAAAATAATTCTCAAATTTGAAAGATATACGATTTCCAAAATGACCTCCGAAATTGAAGAAAATGTCTTGCCTTCAGAGTGCCAAGATGATGCTCTGGTACCACTTGTAATGAAATAACTTGCACAACTGAGGAAGATAATATAAGATATGCTACAAATGTTTTATAATAGCTATAAGTAACAAGCCACTTCGAGGGGGTGAACCTCCAAACATATCTTCAATGAAAACACATTTCACAATATGATGAAAAAATAAGACTCACTACCTTCTATGTATATAATGTACTCATGCCTAGGATATCACCCAAGCTGACCTAAATATGACTATAAAGGCCCAAGGTCAACCTAAATAATTGAATAGCAATGTAACAATAATACAATGACTTAATTAGGAGTCAAGGTAGCCACACACCAATTACTCATAACCATATGTATACTCTAGGATTAAGGGTGTAGCACCCCCAACTTCCCTACTAGTATCGGATATCCCAAAACCTCAATACCTAGCCTCTTACTCCCTTGTTTGCAAACCCACAAACTTTCACTTCCAATGAAAACACATTTCACAATATGATGAAAAAAAAAGACTCGCTACCTCCTATATATATTGTACTTATGCCTAGGATATCACCCAAGCCAACCTAAATATGACTATAAAGGCCCAAGGCTGACCTAAATAATTGAATAGCAATGTAAGAATAATATTATGACTTAATTAGGGGTCAAGGTAGCCACAAACCAACTACTAATAACCATATGTATACTTTATGATTAAGGGTGTAGCACCCCCAACTTCCCTACTAGTATCGGATATCCCAAAACCCCAATACCTAGCCTCCCGCTCCCTTGTTTGCAAACCCACAAACTTTCACTTCCTCATGCATTTGGTATCGCCAACCCTCAATCCACACACCAAATGTTGCATCCTTTTGGCATGCAAATCCCTAGACCCCCAAAATATTGTATCTTTCAAGCACGTAAATTCCCAAACTCTAGAATTGGACATTAAGAATATTCTCTACTCAATTTGTTAGCAAGCATTTCCTCAGATTCCCCCACCTTCTAGCATTCTCTTTCATAGAACCCCGCCATTCAAACAAAGGAATCAACCAATCATTAGGACCAACTAGGGATGTCATTAAAAGAGCCAATTTTGATTATAAAATGGTGGGAAACTTTCAAACAACTCTCAACATGTGTAGGCCCATCCTAGGCCTTCTATGTCTATATAAGGTGAGTAGCTTCATTAGTTTGAATCATCTTTTGTCACCACATCAACATACCCACAATCTTTCACTTCCTCATGAATTTGGTATCGCCAACCCTCAATCCCCACTCCAACTATTGCATCCTTTTGGTATGCAAATCCCTAGACCCCCAAAATATTGTATCCTTCAAGCACACAAATTCTCAAACTCTAGAATCGGACCTTAAGAATATTCTCTACTCAATCTGTCAGCAAGCATTTCCTCAGATTTCTTCACCTTCTAGCATGCTCTTTCATAGAACCCTACCATTCAAACAAAGGAATTCACCAATCATTGGGGCCAAATAGGGATGTCATTAAAAGAGCCAATTTTGAACGAAAAATGGCAGGAAACTTTCAAACAAATCTCAACATGTGTAGGTCCATCTTCTATATCTATATAAGGTGAGCAGCTTCATTAGTTTGAATCATCTTTTGTCACTACATCAACAAACCCCAACCCTTGTTTGAGCACTTTTGTTCAATTATTGGATCTAAAGATGAAAACCCATTGGTTTCAAGAGGGTAGAGGTTGCATCCACACTTCAACCTAGAGGGTTACAATAGCATTTGGTTTCAAAATATCTTGTAATAGTTGTTGCCTTGATTATCAACAAATACTAGTGATAGCAAACCTATATGATCATTTGAATGAAATATTTTTTTCCAACCAATCTTATGTGTAGATTTATTTATTTTTTGTGGGAATTTTAAATCTAAGTATTCTATATGAATGCTTTGGTTGATTTTCATTACATTACTCCAGACATGAGGAATTATTATGACTATATTAGTTAAGGTTCATTGTAGTGGTATTAGAGCCTCATCTTGCTATCCTATAGAGTACAAAGTGTTAGAGATTCCTAGTGAAAAGGAGATCAGGTATCAACGGAGAGAGCAAATAAAATTGATGAAAACCCTTGATCAAGCACAAGATCCAATCCAAGGAAGGAAAAATGGATGCAAAGGATCAAGAGAGAAGAGAATTTTCAATTCAAGGAGACTTTAAGATTATCAATGAAGTCAAGTTTCCTAAAAGAAATGTTCCAAAACCCTGACTAAAATTTGGTGTTTACCTCCTTGGGCAAGGAAAACCAAGGAGAATCTTTTACCCCCAAACAAATTGGACATTTGGAGTAGTTTGTGGTTATAGGGTGCTCATAGTTACTTTTATGTGAAAAGGGATGAAGCAGCTAGGAAAGTCCGTATATCAGTAGGATAATGATTGGTAGCCCTACATGCTGAATCTAGAGAACACAGTGATGGATTTTCAAGCTAGCATATTTTTTTTTGTGTATTTCAGCACTTTACAGTCAAAGAAAAAGCTTAAGCACCATAGGAGATCAAATCAAAACCTAACTAATAGGAATCTCCAACACTAGTTGGGGAAGTTCACAATTCCTTCATTTGATGGATCCAACAGGAGTTCAGCCCTTGCCTAGATACAAAATTTGAAGACTTTTCTAGTCTGGTGTATGAGGAAAAGACTATCGAATTCAGTACCCTTCACCTTAAAGGAGTAGCATGGACTAATCACCCAAGGTCATAGTCATATCACCACATATGATGAGTTTAACCAGAGGTTGATTGATTGATCCAAGATGTTACACCCTAGTTTTGAGCAATTAAATTATGTTATAAATTAATTACTTATTTTCGGATATTAGATTATGCAATTTAAGTTAAATGGTTTTCTAATGAAATTTTGGAATAGATCCAACTTCCATGATTTGATTATTTTGATACATATCCACATGTATGTGGAATATAAATGGTAAATTTTAAATGATGAATGAAATTAATGTGATCTTTAACATGTTATTTATTCTTATGAATTGATTATCAATTTGATTTTTCTTTATTAAATACTTATGTGATTATAAAGTGGATGGACTAACTACCTTGTTAATGAATGAGGTGGATGTCAGAAAGCTTAGTTCCTCCTCCATGTCTAGGAGGAAGAGCATCATTGGGGAGAGGGCAATAGATCGAGATGGTTGGCATATCGTATCATGTTCACAAAGAAAATTTGCTTGCACACCACTAGGATTACATGTGCTTTTGGAAATGCCATTTTTGTTGTAAGACTTTGTTTTCTAGGTTTGAATGTGCAAAGTTGGAAATTGCAAATAATACAAGTTGAGCAACATCAAGTAGTTAATAAAAATATTGCCTAGCCAAGCAAAGTACTTAAGAAAAAAAATATTAAAAAAAAACAAAGGGCCTTTTGTTATCATATTTTATACTCATTTTGTATTGTTTCTAGTGAAAGAAAACACAAACACTAAATGAGGTGAGCACTTTGGGGCAAGAGTTAAAACATGCATTGTTGAAACAAAAATCTTAGTATTGGTAGAATCAAGTAATTAGAATAGAATAAGGTCATCATATTAAGTTATGCTATTAAGTAATGAGCATAGAGGGCAAAATGGGTTAACGTTAAGTTATTCCTCATGGAGATGTAAAGGAGAAGAAATTGTTAAATTAACCATATATATTATATATATCTTTAAGCTCTATAATAGATAATGTTTGGATTAACATAGTAACGAGAATCGCCATGAAATCACCGGAATCGCTAGTTTAGGATTTATACAAATATATAAATACTTTCAGGATATTTGAGATAGGTTCCAGCTTCATAGGAGTTAAGATGCAGATTCTAGATTTTGGGGGTTTTCGAAAAATTCCAGACTTGGCCAAATTTCAGGATTCAGCAAGCCTTTAGCAGGCTTACCTCCCACAATCCATCATGGTTTTCTAAGGTCAAACTGAAGTTGGCAAAAGGATTCTCAAAGGGTTTTAAGTCGTTTTATCACAAATCACTTGGTTTCGACCCCATCTCTATGACAGACTTAGCTTAGCTCTTGCCCAAATCGCAGACAGACATGACTTTCCAACAGGCCAAAATCACTCAAACCTCATTTGCCGGACCTAGGGACTTGAAAACAGCCACCAACAAAGACTACCTAAGACCTAGTTATAAAGACTTTGACATTTGGCATTGATCAATGATCAAGCATCATAGATTCATACTATGAAACGATTTTGTTTTATGGATCTTACAGATACTGGTAGACATATGTTTCATGGATCTTCATCTTACATACATTTATGATTTGATGTCTTATGGATCTTCATCTTACATACATTCTATGATTTGACTCATTATGATCCTATGATTTCTATTTACTTCAGCTACAATTTACATTTTACATGTAGCGTATGCGATGGATTTATCATTTATGTTCCTTGTTTATGTATGTTAGCTTCTATTTGATGATGTTATAGTGTGTTTAAGTTATATTCAATAAAGGGTGCATGAAATAAGTTTTAAATTGTTAAAATCTCTAAATTTCAAGGGTTTTTAAATTTGCCGAATCGATTCCGATTCATGGCCGATTCGCGATTCAATTCAGCCTTGCCGATTCCGATCCGATTCCGATTCTCGTTACTTTGGTTTGGAAAGGCCTTTGGTTCAAATGTTTTTGAGCAACTAAGGGGTTCAAGAATCTACATTATAAATTCTGGATTCTCCCATTTACGGATATGAAGTGGTGATTTTCAGAGCTGCCTTCAAAAATTAATGACTGATTTTTTTTCTTGCCGGAATGTGTTAGAATTTTAATATTCATTTAAACTTGATTGCTTGAACAAGTTCTCATATAATATTTCCATACATAAGGGTTATGGTCAGGCCTTGTGATCGGCACATGAACTGTATTAATGTAATTAGTAAATTGTAAACTCCATGAAAAACATGTCCTCATTGCTTAGCAGCTTATTCTTCTAAAAACTGATTCCTAATTACAAGAGAACAAACCACAAAGGAAGAAAATCAAAAGTAAATTTATTGATGGATATGGGTATTTTCAATATGAAAATTGCATGACCGTGTATACCAAACTCAATCCAACACTGCCACCGAGATGAACTAAATTGGTAAATCAATAGGGTTTCACAGTGAAACCCCTGGTTTAAATCCACAAAACATGTACACAAGTAAAATTTGAGTAATATAATGCATCCAATTTCGAGTGGTGTGTACTACTGTACCACTTCCATTCTCGGGTATCATGTACCAGTAACAATTTCCAATTCCGAGTGCAACATATTAATATAATCTCCTGATATATAGAAAAGCATCCTGGGTGCCATGTACTAATATAACCCGTCCAATTCAAGGATGCGGTATGTTGAGAAGAGACCAACCTGGGGTCTAATACTTTAACAGAAGGTCCAGGTGCAAGCCTCCATTGAATTGAACTTAACAAATATCCCTTAATAGTGGTTCGGGACATCAAAATGAAAAGTTCCCCTATAAACAGTATATGTAGCGATGAAAGACAAAAAATGACTTCAATTCGGAAGGTTGTAAACATAGAAACATGAAGGCAATGGTCATACCAGGAGTATGGAAGGAATGCAATTCGTGAAGGATTGCTGGTCTGCCAGTGTGCCACTGAATGTGGGGGCAAATGGGTCCTTTTTTGAGCATTGAAATCATATTCCTCACTCTATCTGCATTCTCGGGATGATTTTCGAGCACCTCCAAAAATCCAGGATCGTGCAGTGTATCAAATACGCCCTGGCCAAGATTGTGTTTGAGCATTCCTTCATGCGAAAATACATGTAGTTTCTCCATTGTTAGAGTTCAGTGAGTTCAGGGTCTAGTATGAAGACTGCTATGTGAAGAATCTGTTTTTTTAATTATCAATATATGCGTTTTTCTAAAAATGGAAAAATAGAAATGTGAAAAAAATGAAAAATCCAGTAGCTGTCGGCAATGCCTATGCAAGGACAAAATGCATCTCATTAGACAATTTATTTTTATTTATTACTTAAATTAAAAAGTATAAGATAGTTATTTTGTGAATTTTAAATTATTTTATAAATACAAATAAATTATCACAAGTTAATCTTAAAAATTTTAAGAGGTATAGTTCAGTAATTTTAAGAGGTATTTTTGTAACATGGTGGGGATGTAGGTCAATATCAGCAAAACGAAAGTGATGGTCTTCTCTATTAAAAGAAAACATAACTAGCATAAGTTTCACTTTCAAGGCAGCATCCTCGAAGAGGTGTCAAATTACAAATACCTAGGAATTGACTTCAATAAAAATTTGAGTTGGGAAGGATGCAGAAAGAAGCGTATTTTAAGAGGTTGGAAAGTGTTTTATGCCTTCCAAAATAGATGCAGAGAGGCTAAGCTATGGGATTGGAAGACTTCTCAAATTCTCTTTGGTCTTTTAGTGTTACTGGTTGTTCTCTATGGGTGTGAACTGTGGGCCAGCAGCACCTCAGATTTACAATGGAAGGAAATTGAAAAAATCTAAAAACGTCTAATTACAAACAAGTTCAAACTAAAAAACTCAGTTCCGTATGATATCATGTTGAATGAGGTTGGAGCTGGTCCTATTAAAGCAATTGCTATGGTGCGTCTTATAAGATACTTAAAAAGAATTGAACAAATGGATGAGGACAGATTACCTAAAGCTATCTTCAGGGACACATTGTGCAAAAGAAAGAAGACGTGGATGCGTCAAAACAGCAAGTGCCTCAATAAATGGGATATTCACTTGAATTCTTGTCCCACAAATAGTAAATAAATAAAGACTTTTGCTATGAATAAGTTCCACAAGTGCTCTTGGGATAAAGGTTTAACTAGTAACTTCCACCAAAAAGCGTACATTGGGGCTAATATCTCCTGGAGAGCCAAGATTCTCATTGCCCAATTAAGGACCAATTCACATCAACTTCATTGTGAAACTAGGTGTTGGAAAAGGCCTAAAGAAACATGGGAGGAAAGAATTTGTATTTACTGCACTTTTGGTAAGGTAGAAACAGAAAAACACTTCATTCTAGAATGTGACGCCTTCAAGGACAGCAAGATAGTTTTAATACTCTTTTGATCATGAATTCGTGGTTTGATCTTTTCAATGAGGGGACGGTTGAGTAGTTGGGGGCACTCATCATCAAACTTCACAAGAAAAGGGCGGAAATGAAAATTTTCAATGTGTGAAGCGGTCTGTCCCATAGGCTATCTTTAGCCTCGCAGACGTTAAAATTCTTTTCTTTCTTTCTTTCTTTCTATAAAATTTCTAAGACCTCCTAAGATATTAAAAAAATTACTATAAAATTAAGTTTTTTCCAATAATATGATTGGTTATATTAGTTTCAAGATTTAATCAGTGTTATTAATGAATTTAAAAAATATATTGTTTTACAAAATCATCACTAAATTAAATATTGTTTTGTAAAATCATCACTAAATTAAAGATTCAAATCTAATTTAAGTTGTTTTGTTTTGCAAAGTAGACCAAGATACCAAAGATTTAAACATGTAAAGATTCAAAAAGATGATACATTAGTAAAAGTATATTGATATAAAAAAAATTTAAAAAAAGAATATAAATATAACCAAAATAATTTAATGAATTGAAATCTATTAAGTTGTAGATGAAAGCATTTTCAAATTTAATTATTTTGTCACCATGTCATCTCTAGAAAAAAAATACACAGTGAAGTTATGACATATACAACAGGATCATATCATTCAAACTATCAATACAATAATGAATTAAAAAAGAGAAAATTTTGATTTTTGTCCTTATATAAATAGAAAAACAAATAAATGATGTTTTTACAATCATTTAAAATAGAAAGTTAAATATAACTATAATAATTTTGTTTAAAAAATTTAGTTCTATGTAATGTTTGGTTGAACTAATTATATACTTTAATTGAATGAGTGCATTAGCACTTGCCAACAACTAAGAATTTATATAAAATATTGGAAGAACTTTTGAGGGGTTTATTAATATGTTTTTGATATTAGAAGCAGCAAAAAAACAAGGGTGTTGTTCCTTAATATAAAGCCCAGAGGGTGATGGTAAGTGCATTCACATTGTCAGCATATTATCAGCACCAAAAAAAACTAGACAGATATTAGCTTCCGACCATCAAAAACATAGAAAACTTTCTAGTTACAAGAAGACACTCCAAAACTAACATCACCCGACTATATAAGTGCACCATAGCTAAAATAAACTTAAAATCACACACACCATTATAACCATAATCATAGCAACATATTCATAAAAAATCTTGATTAAAGGCCCCACAAGGCTAAACCAGTAATTTTTTTGAAAAACCATTAAACTTATCAATAGTAAAAAGTAGAACTAAGCCTAGGCTTCCAATGCTATTATCAATAATAGCACAAAAAAAAACAAGAACCAAAGACCTAATCTTCTTCAGCACACATGATTAAGACTAGCCACATCCGCAACTCTGCTATTTTTCTTCCATTTTTTCCCTTCAATGGAAAGGCTCGTGGCTTGAGTAATAACATCTTCATTGATCTCAAATGAAATACCACCCATAGTTACCCTCCTTTCATCCCAAGAGAAAATAAATTGACAAGACAGACTCTCATTGAAACCAGTCATGCATTCAATGAATAGAGTAATGTCTCCTTGCAAATGTGCCAAATAGTGGCATTGTTCTTATAATTGTCATACTTATTGGGTTCCACACGAACCAAGCCCCCCCAATACTGTTATTTGCCAGAGTTGAAGAAATTTCAATAACATAGCCACCGAGAGAAGGTTGAAGAGAAATATTGCAAAACTAGAGGTGCTTCAAATTCCACTTAGCAAGAAAGATGGGAACTAAAAACCTAATTAAGTATTGATAAAAGGTGCAATAATTACATTTATTACATCTAAGGCTAGTACAATGAAGCCATAACTTCCGTGTGAAAGGTCTTTTCTCCGATGGGAAATATGGCCAAAAATAAAGGGAGGTCAGGGACGTGATCTGGAAAGATCTAAAAGGCCAACATTTAAATTAATACCATGATCCCCAAAAATCTTACCTTTCCAATTACTCGTGCTAAAGGATCACCACCGCAATCCCTCATAAATAGATATGGGGTGACGTGTAACCTCCAAGTACAAATCACACAACCACATAATATGATTTTGATCATAAGGAATAAATGGGAGGGAATTAAAATTTGAATTTCTACCAGCTTTGTAGTGTGAGGCCCAAAGACCCCATACAAGGATCCAACAAACTATTTTAGTGGTTTCCATTAGAAGTTGGAGTAGTTTTTCTCCTTCCCTAAAAGGGATTTTGTTACATCAGTAAGGGCATTACACATTCTCCAATAACGAAGACCCTCCCCTCTCCAAACACATAGCAACAATAGAATCTACAACAGCATTGCCCTCCCTAAAGATGTGATGGAGGGTGAATTCCTCAAAAACCCAGCTAAGAGTGGCCTTATGTCTCTTAATTTTTTGTCCACCTTCCACCTGACCCTCATATTTCCTCTGGTGCTTCAATAATTATCTTATAAATGTATTCATAATAATAAAGTAGTAATGGTTGTAATAGATGTATTTATGTTGTATTATATTAATATATCTATATTTTCAAAAATCTATGTAAAATACATAGAAATATATCCACAATTACAACTAACTATAATCCTAACAAATCTTAAGTGAACCCTAATCCCAATCCTAATTAAAATTTAATCCTAAACATAACCGTAATTGAATAATAAAAATAGTATAACCCTAACTACAACCGAGTCCTAAGTTGAAACATAGTCAAACTCTAACCCTAAGTGTGATTAAAGCTTAACCCTATATCTAATTGAATCATAATCCCAACCCTAATGGCAACTCATAAATAATTTTTATTTTTTAAAATTACAAAGATAAGGATTAGAGAGTGAGATTGTCTTTTTAAATGTTATCATATCAAATGGATGTGCCATTTTTCCTTTTTGTTTTAGTTTCATCAATGTTAGTGTAAATCATGAATATGAGTCATGAATGTGGAGGATAAAGTTCAAAATGAAAAACAAGATTCACATATCTACCTTGTTGCAAAAATCACCCAAACACTATCTCATCCCTCATTAACAAATAATTATAATGCAATCATATTTTTTTGGGTTACATGATTCACATCGCATAGTTTATTAATTTTAAATCTATAGAATACATTTCATTAATTGAGTATTAATAATAAACACTAACAAA